>SJYG01001556.1:0-86042 GCA_006410535.1 Litocranius walleri | reverse complement strand
GGAGGCTTGACTCCCTTTTAGCAACTCGAGAGTTTCCCTGAGATACCTGTTGCAACTCTAGAGGAACCTCAAGTTTCCTGCCTCAACTCGAGATGAACCCCATGTTGCCCACCTCATCTTGAGATGAGGGCTGATGCCCCTGCTTCTAGTTGAAAGGAATCCCAACTTCCCTTAGAACCTCAAGAGCAGATTTTATCACCTATTGCAACCCCATATGACCCCCAAAATCCACATCACAACTTGAGAGAAACCCTGAGTTTCTAGCCACAACTCTAGAAGAACCCAAGGTTCCCTGCCTCAATTTGAAATGTGGCCCGATTCCCCTGCAGTGACTGGAGAGGAACCCCGAGTTCCTCAAGTTCCTCTCAAGTTGCAGCAGGTATCTCAGGGAACCTCTCGAGTTGCTAAAAGAGAATTAACTCAACATGAGCCCCAAGACCCTCATGCAACTGCAGAGGATGTTCAAGAGGTTACCCCACCACAATTGGAGAAGAACCTTCTATCACAAACAGAGAGGAAGTGTCATACCACACCTAAGCAGGAGGCTCACCCTGTCACTAAAAGCCAGTAGCTTTCTGCACTTCACAACTAGAAAAATATCCCCTCTTCATCACCACCATAGAGGAGTCGACCACATCCCAATTTGATAAGAGCACTCTACCGCATCTAGAGAGGAGCCCAACTACCACAATTAAAGAGAAGTTCCCCTGCCACAATTAGAGAGGTGGCTGCAAATGAAACTAGAGATAAGTAGATTCATAATAAATAATGGTGCATACCCACTGCAATTAGAGTGGAGCCCATGTCACATCTAGAGAGTAGCCTCCCACACATTACACTTAGATGGGGACCAGCTTGCACATGGCTAATACAGAGGATCTCCCCCAGATTCATGAATCTAATGCAAGAGGTGTCTCCAGCACAACTCTTAAGGAACCTCGAGGCATATACTGCAACTCAAGAGGCACCCTGAGATCCCTGTTGCAATCTCAGAATCCCTAGGCTAGCACAAGGGAACTGGGACCAAATGACAGAGGTGTTCTCCTGCCAAAACTGAAGTGTATTCCCCAGGCACAACTAGAGAGTTGTCCCCATGGATAATACACCTAGACAGAAGACCTTCTGCCTCCAATGAAGACGATCTTCCTGAAGGAAGTCAAGTGGAGGCCCTGGCAACTAGAAAGCAGGAATCCCACGAATAGAAGTGAGGAACGCATAACACCAAAAGCAGAGAGGACCTCCCAAGTGGAGACAATAACACCCCAACCTAAGAGAATGGAGCCCATGTCACATCTAGAGAGTAGCCTCCCACACATTACACTTAGATGGGGACCAGCTTGCACATGGCTAATACAGAGGATCTGCCCCAGATTCATGAATCTAATGCAAGAGGTGTCTCCAGCACAACTCTTAAGGAACCTCGAGGCATATACTGCAACTCAAGAGGCACCCTGAGATCCCTGTTGCAATCTCAGAATCCCTAGGCTAGCACAAGGGAACTGGGACCAAATGACAGAGGTGTTCTCCTGCCAAAACTGAAGTGTATTCCCCAGGCACAACTAGAGAGTTGTCCCCATGGATAATACACCTAGACAGAAGACCTTCTGCCTCCAATGAAGACGATCTTCCTGAAGGAAGTCAAGTGGAGGCCCTGGCAACTAGAAAGCAGGAATCCCACGAATAGAAGTGAGGAACGCATAACACCAAAAGCAGAGAGGACCTCCCAAGTGGAGACAATAACACCCCAACCTAAGAGAATGCAGCCTCAACCCTCGAGAAGAACCCTCCTCTACAACTTGAGAGGCGCCTGCTGGACATCACACACAGAGAAGAGCCCCTCTTCTTCTAAGACAGATGGACCTCACACCACAGGGAGACAGGAGCTGGCACACCACCATTAGAGAGAATCAAGCCCCCAGAAATAAAGACCAAGACCACAATGATAGAGCAGTCCCTTTTCAAAACTAATGAGCAACTAGCCATCATTGCAACAAGACAGGAGCCACCCTGCACATCCCTGCTACAATGAGTAGCCCGAGATAACTTGACAGGATACCCCATCATAAGTCACCAGGAACACTGAGTACCGACTAAGCTCGAGTGTAACCCTGACTTCCTTAACAGGACTCCAGTGGCATCCTGCATTCAATGCTGCAAATCCATAGGAACGTTGATTTCTTGCTGCACTTAGAAAGAAGCTCTCAGACGGTGTGGCAACTCTCCAGCCAACCCCAAGTTTCCAGCAACCACTAGAGAAGAACCCCACATTTCTGCTGCAACTTGAAGAAGGCCGACTCCTCTGCTACACCTCGAGAGGAAACATGACTTTTCCACCTCAACTTGAGAAGANCGTTGTCCATTTTATTGGCATACAATTGCTGATAGTGTTGGGACCTAACAAATGCCATGATAGGCTTCCGGGACTGGGGTGGGCCTCATGGGAAAAGCTGAGTCATTGCCCAGTGGGGTCATCCCCGCGGATGCCAGGACTTGTCCAGTCAGCATACTCCCTGCAATCTGGTTTGAGTCTATCAGGACGTAAAAGACATCCCCCAAGGAAGCCCGCACACATGAAAGACCAGCCGATTAGTAAATAACAGGAAACCCCTGCAGCCAATAAAGATTAGTCAATTAGTAAATACCAGGAAAACCCCTGCAGCCAATCTGCCCTTGCCAACTCTCTGTCTTTGTTCTAAACCTAAGAATACTGCTGTCATTCTGGGCTCAGCGCTGTTGCTCCACTCCGCTACATTGGATGTGGCGGGGGCCCTAGCTGGAGCTAGAGATAAAACCCCTTCATGCTTTTGCATTGCCATGGACGTCTTATTCTCTCAGTTTTGTGGACTCGGACTCTGGGCATAACAATAGTAGTCTCTTATGATTCTTTGTATTTCTGTGTTTTCTGTTGTGATCTCTGCATTTTCTTTTTTAATTTTACTGATTTGATTTTTCTCCCTTTGTTTCTTCATGAGTCTGGCTAATTTTTTGTCAATGTTATTTTTCCTTTCAGAGAATCAGCTGTTGGCTTTGTAGATTTTTGCTATGGTCTCTTTTGTTTCTTTTGCGTTTATTTTCCCCTAATTTTTAAGATTTCTTTCCTCTACTAACCCTGGGGTTCTCCATTTCTTCCTTTTCTAGTTGCTTTAGGTTTAGAGTTAGGTTATTTATTTGACTTTTTTCTTGTTTCTCGAGGTATGCCTGTATTGCTATGAACTTTCCCCTTAGCATTGCTCTTACGGTGCCCCCAGGTTTTGGGTTGTTGTGTTTTCATTTTCATTTGTTTCTATGCGTATTTTGATTTCTTTTTTGATTTCTTCTGTGATTTGTTGGTTATTCAGCAGCGGTTTTTTCAGCCTCCTTATGAATTTTTAATAGCTTTTCTCCTGTAATTGAGATCTAATCTTACTGCATTATTGTCAGAAAAGATGCTTGGAATGATTTGAGTTTTTTGAATTTACCAAGGCTAGATTTATGTAACAGGATGTAATCTATCCTGAAGGAGGTTCAATGAGCACTTGAGAAAATAGGTGAAATTAGCTGTTTTGGGGTGAAATGTCCTATAGATATCAATTAGGTTTAACTGGTCTATTGTATCATTTAAAGTTTGTGTTTCTTTGTTAATTTTATGTTTAGTTGATGTATCCATAGGTTTGAGTGTGGTATTAAAGTCTGTCACTATTATTGTGTTATTGTTAATTTTCCCTTTCATACTTCGTAGCATTTGTCTTTCATATTGTGATGCTCCTATGTTGAATGCATATGTATTTGTAATTGTTATATATTCTTCTTGGATTGATCCTTTGATCATTATGTAGTGTCCTTCTTTGTCTCTTTTCACAGCCTTTGTTTTAAAGACTATTTTACCTGATATGAGTATTGCTACTCCTGCTTTATTTTGGTCTCTATTTGTGGGGAATATCTTTTTCCAGTCCTTCACTTTCAGTCTGTATGTGTGTGTCCCTTGTTTTGAGGTGGGTCTCTTGTAGGCAGCATATATAGTGGTCTTGTTTTGTGTCCATTCAATCAGTCTTTGTCTTTTGGTTGGGGCATTCAACTCATTTACGCTTAAGGTAATTATGATAAGTATGATCCAGTTGCCATTTACTTTACTGTTTTGGGTTCTGATTTATATACCGTTTTTATGTTTCCCATCTAGAGAATCTCCTTTGGCATTTGTTGGAGAGCTGGTGTGGTGGTACTGAATTCTCTCAGCTTTTGCTTGTCTGGAAAGCTTTTGATTTCTCCTTCATATTTGAATGAGTTCCTTGCTGGGTACAGTAATCTGGGCTGTATGTTATTTTCTTTCATGACTTTATGTCTTGCCATTCCCTCCTGGCCTGAAGAGTATCTATTGAAAGATCAGCAGTTATCCTTATGGGAATCCCCTTGTGTGTTATTTGTTGTTTTTCCCTTGCTACTTTTAATATTGATTTGTTCTTTGTGTTTTATCTTTATTAATTTGATTACTATATGTCTTGGGGTGTTTTGCCTTGGGTTTATCCTGTTTGGAACTCTCTGGGATTCTTGTACTTGAGTGATTATTTCCTATCCCATTTTAGGGAAGTTTTTAACTATTATCTCCTCAATTATTTTCTCATGGTCTTTCTTTTTGTCTTCTTCTTCTGGGACTCCTATAATTCAAATGTTAAAATGTTTCATATTGTCCTGGAGGTCTCTGAGATTGTCCTCAATTATTTTAATTTATTTTTCTTTTTTCCTCTCTGATTCATTTATTTCTAGCATTCTATCTTCTACTTCACTAATCCTATCTTCTCCCTCCCTTATTCTACTATTTATTGCCTCCAGAGTGTTTTTGATCTTATTTATTGCATTATCCATTATATATTGACTCTTTATTATTTCTTCTAGGTCCCTGTTAAACCTTTCTTGCATCTTGTTAGTCCTTGTCTCCAGGCTATTTATCTGTGATTCCATATTTATTTCAAGATTTTGGATCATTTTCACTATCATTATTCAGAATTCTTTATCAGGTAGATTCCCTATCTCTTCCTCTTTGGTTTGGTGGGCATTTTTCCTGTTCCTTTCCCTGCTGGGTATTCCTCTGTCTCTTGATCTTGTTTATATTGCTGCATTTGGGGTGGCCTTTCTGTATTCTGGCAGTTTGTGGAGTTCTCTTCATTGTGGAGTTTCCTCACTGTGGGTGGGGTTGTATCAGTGGCTTGTCAAGGTTTTTTGGTTAGGGAAGCTTGTGTCATTGTTTTGGTTGGTGGAGCTGGATTTCTTCTCTGTGGAGTGCAATGAAGTGTGAAGTAATGAGTTATGAGATGTCAATGGTTTTGGAGTAATTTTGGGCAGCCTGTATACTGAAGCTCAGGGCTGTGTTCCTGTGTTGCTGGAGAATTTGTGTGAAATGTCTTGCTCTGGAACTTGTTGGCCCTTGCATGGTGCTTGGTTTCAGTGTAGGTATGGAGACATTTGATGAGCTCCTATCAAGTAATATTCCCTGGATTCAGGAGTTCTCAGGATTTGGACATAAGCCTCCAGCTTCTGGTTTACAGTCTTATTTTTACAGTAGTCTCAAGACTTCTCCTTGTATATAGCACCATTTATATAACATCTAGGTTAAAGATGAAATGTTTCTCCACAGTGAGGGAAACCCAGAGAGTTTCACCGAGTTACATGGAGAAGAGAAGAGGGAGGAGGATGTTAGAGGTGACCCGATGAGATGAAGTGGAATCAAAAGAAGAGAGAGCAAGCTAGCCAGTGATCACTTCCTTATTTGCACTCCACAGTCTGGAATGCTCAGAGATAGTTATACAGAGAAGAGAAGAGGGAGGATAAGAGGGGGGAAATGAAATGTAGAGAGACAGATTTAGCCAGTAATCAGTTCCTTAAGTGTTCTCCACCGTCTGGAACACACAGAGATTCACAGAGTTGGGTATAGAAGAGAAGGGGAAGGGAGGAGAGAGAGGCAACCTGGC
The DNA here is from genome assembly GCA_006410535.1 of Litocranius walleri. Classification (NCBI taxonomy): domain Eukaryota; kingdom Metazoa; phylum Chordata; class Mammalia; order Artiodactyla; family Bovidae; genus Litocranius; species Litocranius walleri. The sequence goes on along the minus strand of SJYG01001556.1, from coordinate 80,100 downwards.
GGAGAAAATCTTGCTCTCAAGTAAAAATGGGTACCGAAGATTGGGGAAGAAGAAAAAGAAGTCACGATAAGTGACATATGTCACGATATAAAACACTTGACATCATAAGTGACTTATGTCACGAGAAGAAGTCACGATAAGTGACTTATGTCGCGATATAAAACACTTGTCACGATAAGTGACTTACGTCATGATATAAAACATGACATAAGTCACATATCATGACATAAGTCACTTATGACATATCATGGCAAGTGTTTTATATCATGACAAGTGTTTGTTTTTCATTATTAAAATTATGGGTTTATGCATATGGTCACAAGAAGCATTATTCTTATTATTAAAATTATTGTTTTATCAAAATTTTTTTAATTTACTTTAAAAATAGGATCTTTTTTTTTGGAAAAGTAATTGTAGATTATAAAAATGAAAATTAAAAGAGTAATAGAGGAATTAAAAATTTTTTAGAAGTTAAAAAAGAGAAGAAAATGAAAAGAAAAAAAAAGAGAATGATCGTAAAAATAGTAAAGATATATCTAGAACTTTCTCTGCTGTTGTTGTGGGCACTGTGGGGTCAGTTCACTTTTGGATAGTTCCTTGGTCTGGCTTATATTTCTCCATCTATAGGCCCCTTCCTATGCAGTCCGTACTAACAATAGGGTTTTAATCTATTGCACCTGTCACTTCCAAGGCTATTCCCTCTGTTTTAGCTTCTTCCATTTGCTGGTCTCTTCAGTGTCTGATTTTCGCCCTGACACAAGGGTTGTGGTGGTGGACACTTTTTTTAGACTAACTTGTTCAGTCACACTGTGGGAGGGAGGGATACTGCAAAAAATAACCATGGCATCTGCTCACAGTGTCTCAGCCACACTGGGCCTGCCCCTGCTTACAGCGCACACAGTTCAGGCTCTAGGTTTCCCCACCAGGAACGGTCTGAGGCTGGCCCTGGGCTGCATGCACCTCCCAGGTCTAAGCTGTTCATGTTCAAGCACTCAGGCAGTCCTCAGATACGCAGACTCCACTGGCCCTCCGTTTTGTGCCCTTCCCAGGTCCAAGTAGCTCAGATGTTTGGCAAGCACTGTTGCTGTGACTTATCACCTCTCCCATCCCTTCTGCTCAGTTTTCTGGGTGTACAACTGGTGCACCTTTATGGGTGTACATCAAGCAGATGATGACTGTCCAGAACCCCAAGAAATCTTAATTAGCAAAGAAGTCTGCTAGCAGATTGGCAGATAATGTCTCTCTGGGGCTTCTATTGTCCCCTTCCAGCCCTTCTGGCTCTGGCTGCTTGTCACTGGAGGGTGATGGTCTGCAGCTGACTAATTCTCTTCCATCCTTTGTTCTGTGAGCTGTCTTGGCAGTGTCTTATGTTAGAGCTTTTTGCGTGGTAGCTATCCCACAGTCTAGTTTTCTAGCCCAAGTTAGTTCGCTCTGGTTACCCTTGAGGCATTCAGCCCCAATGCTTAAGAAGCAATGCTGCCTGCACCTCCCTGCCCAGCCCCCACTTGCTAGTGGCAGATGCAGGTGCCTGTGCTACTTCTCTACGGGGGAAGTTACCGTTGGGCTCGTAAACTGTGGTTTTAATTATTTATTTTTCCTCCCTGTTATGGTGCCCTCTGTGCTTCCAAGGCTCACCACAGACTCAGCAGCCAGAATGTTTCTTGGTGTTTGGAAACCTATCTCTTTTTAAGACTCCCTTCCCAGGACGGAGCTCCCTCTCTACCTCTTTTGTTTCTCTTTTTGTATTTTATTTTTTTTCCTACCTGTTTTCGAAGACAATGAGCTACTTTTCTGTGTGCCTGATGTCTTCTGCTGGCATTCCGAAGTTGTTTGGTGGAATTTACTCAGCATTAAAATGTTCTTTTGATGAATTTGTGGGGGGGAGAGTGGTCTCCCGTCCTATTCATCTGCCATTTTAGGACCACCCAGATCAGAACCTCTCCTGTTGCCTCAGAGTGGTCTAGTTTCCTTTTAAATTGTGATGCAGTGCATGGAATTGCTCTCAGTCACTGCGAGGGAAAGGGCCTCATCTTGCATTGAGTTGGAATCTAGTGTTACTTCTCAAGTTGCAGCCTGAAGCTTCGCCTTCCTCTCGAGTTGCAACAGGGACCTCAGAGTACCTCTCATCTTACCTGAGTTTAATCAAGGCTTCTTTCGAGGTGTGAGGGTTGGACAGGATTGTGCTCAAGTCACTGAGAAGGAAATGGGCCTTATTACATTGAGTGGGAAATCCTGTTGTGTTTCTTGAGTTGCAGTGGGAAGATTTGGGTTGCTTTCGAGTTTTGAGGGGGACCTCAGTGAGCCTCTCATTATTGCCTCAGGAATGTCAAGCCTCCTTTCAAGTTGTGAGGGCCACCTAAGAATTCCTCACCAGTCGCCTAGGGATTATAGGAGCTGATTTCAGGATGAGGCAGGATTCAGGGTTCCTTTCCAGTTGTGACAGGGATCTACAAAAAACTCTATTGAGTTTCAACAGGGGAGTCAGCCCTCGCCACGTGTTGAAGTATGGAACTTGATTTCCTACCGAGCAAAATGTTTGTCAGGCCTCCTGTCGAATTGAGGTGGGGATGTGGGTCTTTTTATAGAGATATATCAGGGGAGTCAGACTTCCATTCGGGTGGTGAAGGCATACTTGGGGTTCCATTCTAGTCAATGTAGGGGACTCAGGCCTTATCTCGAATTGAGGACGTATTCACTGTCCTTTCAACTTGCAGAACGAATTCTCGGGCTTCCACTAAGGTTTCAATAGGTGAGACAAGCCTTCTCTTTAGATATGAGGGAACATTGGGATACTTCTCAAGATGAAGCCAAGGAATCGGCCCTCAGTTGAAATGAGGCAGTGAACATGGGGCTCTTCTTGACCTGTTGTGGGAAAGTGAGATGGCAACAAATATTGTGGATAGCCTCTTGAGTGGCTAAAAAGAATCGAGCCTCCTTTCCACTTTCGAGAGGGAACATGGAGTTGCTCTCGAGGCACTGCAGGGAAAAGGTCTTAATCTTGCTTACAGGTGGGAATCTCATGGTTTCTCGAGTTGCCACCAGAAGTTTGGGGTGCCTCTCCAGCTGAAACAGATACCTCAGGGGAACCTCTTGTGATGCCTCAGGGAAGTCAAGTCTCTTTTCAAGTTGCAAGGAGGAGCAGAGGGTTGCTCTCGACTCGCTGCAGGGGAATTGGTCCTCATCTCGCATTCAGGGGAGAATCTCGTGATGTTTCTCAAGTTGTTGTGGAAAGCCACAACTGGGCTCCTCTCATTTGGACGTGGTCTTCCGGGAGCCTGGCATGCTGCCTCAGGCAAGTCAGGCCTCCTTTCAGGTTCTGAAGGCCACTTCGGGATGCCTTTGAGTCGCTGAAGGGATATATGCTCTCATTTTAGGGTGGAGCGAGAGTCAGGCTTGCTCTCCAGTTGTGATAGGGATCTCGGGCTTTCTATTGAATTTCAAAAGGGAAGTCAGGCCTCGGCTCGTGTTGACACATGGAACTCCACTTTCCAGTCAAATTGGAAAAAGGGGTGTCAGGCCTCCTGTTGAAATGACATGGGGAATTTTGGCTTTTTGTAGAGGTGCAATGGATGCCTTTGAGTCGCTGAAGGGATATATGCTCTCATTTTAGGGTGGAGCGAGAGTCAGGCTTGCTCTCCAGTTGTGATAGGGATCTCGGGCTTTCTATTGAATTTCAAAAGGGAAGTCAGGCCTCGGCTCGTGTTGACACATGGAACTCCACTTTCCAGTCAAATTGGAAAAAGGGGTGTCAGGCCTCCTGTTGAAATGACATGGGGAATTTTGGCTTTTTGTAGAGGTGCAACAGGGGAGTCAGACCTCCCTTCGTGTTCTTAGGGGATACTCAGGGTTCCGTTTGAGTCTTTTCAGGGGGATGAGGTTTTACCTTGGATTGAGGGGGAAGTTGGTGTCCTTTTGACTTGCAGTAGGAACCCCAGAATTCCTCTGGGGTTCCAATAGGGAGGACAAGCCTCCACTTGAGGTGTTAGCGGAATGTTGAGATTCCTCTGAGTTGAAGCAGGAGAATCGGTGCTAATCTTGAGATGAGGTTGGGAAAACGGGGCTCTTTTCGAGTTGTGGCGTGAAACTCATGGTTCCTCTCAAGTGGTGATGGGAATCTAGGGGAACATTTTAAATTGTGTAAAGGGATTCAAGCCTTTTTTCATGTTTCAAAAGGAAATAGTGGATTGCTCTTGAGGCGCTGCACTGGAAAAGGGCCTTATCTCGCATTTGCAGTGGTGGTAGTGTTAGGGGAACTTGTTTTTCTCAACTCCCAGTGGGGAGATTGGGGTTCCTCTAGATTTCTGAAGGTGAACCTAGGGAACCTCGCATGTTTCCTCAAGAAAGTCAAGTTTCCTTTCGAGTTGCAATGCGGTGCATGGCATTGCTCTCGAGTCACTGCCGGGGCAATTGGCCTCATTTTTCACTGAGGAGTCTATCTCATGGTGTTTCTCAAGTTGCAGCCTAAAGCTTTGGTTTCCTCTCGAGTTGTGACGGAGAACTCAGGGAATCTTTCATGTTGCCTCAGGGTAGTCTAGTCTCCTTTTGAGTTGCAATGTGGTGTGCGGAATTGCTCTTGAATGACTGCAGGAGAAAAGGCCTCATCTCACGTTGAGTTAGAATCTCATGGTGTTTCTCAAGTTGTGACCTGAATGTTCACGCTCCTCTCGAGTAGTGACAGGGACCTCAGGGTAGCTCTCATGTTGCCTGAGATTAGTCATGTCTCCTTTCGAGGTACGAGGGTTAGACAGGATTGCTCTCAAGTCACTGAGAAGGGGAAATGGGCCTTATGCTCACTGAGGGGAAATTGCTAGTGCGCTGCAGCGGACAAGGGCCTCACCCCGCCTGCAGAAAAGAAGCTTCTGGTTTTTCTCGAGTTGCTGTGGGGACCCTAGGGACCCACCCCTGCGGCCTCAGAAGAGGCCAGTCTCTGTGCGAGTTGCGAGACGCCTCTGGGGATTCCTCCTCTGTCGTCGCCGGGTCTTCAGTCCTCATCTGGTGCTGAGGCCAGAGCCTTAGTTTTCCTCGCCCATGCTGACATAGGTCTTGGGGTTCCCCTGGAGCCCCCACAGGGGAGTCAGGCCTTGTCTCTCCTGGAGACGTGCACTGCCACTTTCCTCTCCAGCTGCAGCAGCAGTGGGGAGGACGATGATCAAACACAGGAATCTGTGGCTTGCCCTCGAGGTCCCCCAGGGCTGTCACATGTGCTGGTGTGTCGAGAGTCAATCCTCGGAGTGACAGTCGAGGCAGTGCAGGGCAGTCAGGTTCATCTGGAGTGGACGAGGCATTTGGGGGTATTGAGCAATGGTGGCCCGACCACTGAGGCTCCTCCCGACTCTCCTAGTGGGAGCGCCTCCTCTTGGGATGTGAGAGGAGTGCCAGAAACCCTTTCCCCATGGAGCAGGGAAACGGCCCTTCATCTGGAGCTAAGCAGGGGAAAATGGGGCTCCTCTTGAGTAGCGTGGGACCCTCGGGGTTCCTCTGAAGTGGGGACAGGTGGGGTGGGGAACTTCTTGCCTCACAGTAAGGGTATGAAGGAGTCTTTCAAGGTGCAAGAGGGAAGGAGTGATTTCCCCAGTTATTCTGCAGCAGACAAGGGCCTCACCCCGCCTGCATGGCAGAAGTTTCTGGTTTTTTCGGAGTTGCGGCGGGGTCCTCTCGAGGTACGATGGGACCCCAGGGACCCGCCCCTGTGGAATCAGGAGAGGCCAGTCTCCGTGCGAGTTGCGAGTTGCCTCTGGGATTCCTACCCAGTCGTCGCCAGGTCCTCAGTCTTTGTCTGATGCTCAGGCTGGAGCCTGAACTTTCCTCGCCCATGTTGACATAGGACTTAGGGTTTTCCTGGAGTGCCCACAGGGGAATCAGGCCTCGTCTCACCTGGAGACGTGCATGGCCACTATCCTCCCGAGCTGCAGGAGCAGTGTCTGGCTCCCTGTTAAGCGGACACAGTTATCTGTGGCTTGCACTCGAGGTACACTAGGGATGTCACACGTGCCAGTGTGTCAGGAGTCGAGCCTCGGGGTGACCGTCGAGGCAGAGCAGGACAGTCAGGTTCATCTGGCGTGGACGAGGCATTTGGGGGTCTTGGGGAATGGTGGTCCGAATCCTGAGGCTCTCCCGACCCTCCTGGTGTGATTGCCTCCTCTTGAGATGCGAGGGGAGCGTTGGGAATCCTCTCCCGATGAGGCAGGGACAGGACCCCTCATCTGGAGCTGTGCAGGGGAAAACGGGGCTCCTCTTGAGTAGTGACGGGACCCTCAGTGTCCCTCTCGAGTTGGGACCGGTGTGGCAAAAAACTTCTTCGGTCAACCAATAGTGTGAAGGAGCCTTTCGAGGTCCAAGAGGTAACGGGTGATTTACCCCAAGATGCAAGAGGGGACAAGGGGCTCAGCCCACCTGCAGGGGAGAAGCTTCTAGATTTTCTTGAGTTGTGGCAGGGTCATGAGTTACGACGGGGACCCTAGGGAACCGCCCCTGTGGTCTCAGGAGAGGCCAGTCTCCATGCAAGTTGCGAGGCGCCTCTCGGGATTCCTCCCCTGTCCTCGCTGGGTCCTCAGTCCTCATCTGGTGCTGAGACTGGAGCCTGAGCTTTCCTCGCTTGTGCTGACAAAGGTCTTGGGTTTTCCTGGAGCTCACACAGGGGAGTGAGTGCTCCTCTCGACTGGAGACGTGCACGGCCACTTGGCTCCCCAGCTGCAGCAGCACTGTCCGGGTCCCCATCAAACTGACACAGGGACTACGGCTGCCCTTGAGGTAACCCAGGGCTGTCACAAGTACCAGTGTGTCGGGAGTCCTGCCTCAGAGTGACAGTCGAGGCAGTGTAGGGCAGTTAGGTTCACCTGGAGTGGATGAGGCATTTGGGGTTCTTGAGGAATGGTGGCCTGACCCCTGATGCTCCTCCCAACTCTCCTGGTGTGAGCACCTTCTCCTGGGATGTGAGGGGAGAGCTGGGAATGCTTTCCCAACGGAGCAGGAAATGGGACCCTCATCTGCAGCTGAGCAGGGGCAAACGATGATCCTCTTGATTCACGGCAGACCCTCCAGGTTCCTCTCGAGTAGGGACAGGTGAGGCGGGGAACTTCTTGGGTCACAGCAAGGTTGTGAAGGAGCCTTTCGAGGTCCAAGAGGGAAGGGGTGATTTCTCCTGAGATGCCAAAGCGGGCAGGGGCCTCACACCCCCTGCAGGGGAGAAGCTTCTTTTTCTCGAGTGGCGGCGGGGTCCTCTCGAGTTACGACAGGGACTCCAGGGACCTGCCCCTGTGGACTCAGGAGAGGCCAGTGTCCATGCTAGTTGCCAGGAGCCTCTGGGGATTTGTCCCCAGTCATCGCCGGGTCCTCAATTCTCGTCTGGTGCTGAGGCCGGAGCTGGAGCTTTCCTCGCTGATGCTGACATAGGTCTTGGAGTTCCTCTGGAGCTCCCACAGGGGTGTCGGGCCTCGTCTTCCCTGGAGACAGGCACGGCCACTTGCTTCCCCATCTACAGCAGCAGTATCAGGCTCTTCATCGAGCCGACAGGGATCTGTGACTTGTCCTCGAATACCCCAGGCCTATCACATGTGCCAGTGTATCGGGCATCGAGCCTCTGGCTGACAGTCGAGGCAGTGCATGTCAGTCAGGTTCATCTGGAGTGGACGAGGCATTTGGGTTTTGGGGGATGCTGGCCCGACCACTGATGCTCCTCCCGACTCCCGACTCTCCTGGTGCGAGCGTCTCCTCTTGGGATGCAAGGGGAGTGTCGGAAAAACTTTCCTAAAGGAGAAGGGAAAAGGACCCACATCTGGAGCTGAGCAGGCGCAAATGGGGCTCCTCTTGAGTCGCGTCAGGACCCACGGGGTTCTTCTCGAGTGGGGAAGGGTAGTTCAGGGAACTTCTTGGATCAGACCAAGGGTGTGCAGGAGCATTTCGAGGTCCTAGAGGGAAGGGGTGTTTTCCCCCGAGACACTGCAGCGGACAAGGGCCTCAGCCCGCCTGCAGGATTTAACCTGGTTTTTCTCGAGTTTCGGTGGGGTCGTCTCGAGTTTCAACGGGACCCCCCAGGGACCCACCCTGAGGCCTCAGGAGAGGCCAGTATCCGTGCCAGTTGCCAGGCGCCTTTGAGAATTCCTCCTCAGTCGTGGATGGGTACTTTGTTCTTGTCTGTTGCTGAAGTCGGAGCCTGAGCTTTCCTTGCCCGAGCTGACAAAGGTCTTGGGGTTCCCGTTTAGCCGCCACAGGAGAGTCAGGTCTCCATTAGCCTTGAGACGTGCACGGCCGCTTGCCTCCCCAGCTGCAGCAGCAGTGTAGGGCTCCCTGTCGAGCAGATACAGGGATCTGTGACTTGACATCGAGGTATTACCCAGGGCTGCCACACGTGCCAGTGTGTCAGACGTTGAACCTTAGTGTGACAGTCGAGGCAGTGTAGGGCAGTCAGGTTCATCTGGAGAGGAGGAGACATTTGGGGATCTTGAGGAAAGGTGGATCGAACCCTGATGCTCCTCCCGACTCTCATGTTGTGAGCGGCTGTTCTTGGGATTAGAGGGGAGCACAGGGACCCTTTTCCCGATGAGTAGGGAAAGGGACAAACATCTGGAGCTGAGCAGGGGCAAACGGCGCTTCTCTTGAGTCGCAGAGGTACCCTCGGGGTTCCTCTCGAGTGGGGAAGGGTGGGGCGAGGAACTTCCTGGGTCACAGCAAGGGTGTGAAGGAGCCTTTCGACGTCCAAGAGGGAAGGGGTGAGTTCTCTTAAGACAAAGCAGCGGACAAGAGACTCAGCCCACCTGCAGCAGAGAAGCTTCTGGTTTTTCTGGAATTACGGCGGGGTCCTCCCGAGTTATGACGGGAACCCCAGGGAACCACCCCTGTGTCCGCAGGAGAGCCCAGATTCCGTGCCAGTTGCCAGGAGCCTCCGGAGATTCTTCCTCAGTGGTCGCCGGGTCCTCAATCCTCATTTGGTGCTGAGGTTGGAGCCTGAGCATTCCTCGCCTGTGCTGACTTAGGTCTTGAAGTTCCCCTGGAGCCCCCACAGTGGAGTCAGGCCTCATTTAGCACGGAGACGTATACGGCCGCTTGCCTTCCCAGCTGCAGCAGCAGTGTCAGGCTTCCCGTCGAGCGGACACAGGAATCTGTGTCTTGCCCTCGATGTACTACCTAGGGCTGTCACACGTGCCAGTGTTTCAGGCATCGAGCCTCGGGGTGACAGTCGACCCAGTGCAGGGCAGTCAGGTTCATCTGAAGTGAACAAGATATTTGGGGATCTTGGGGAGTGGGGGCCAGACCCCTGATGCTCCTCCCGACTGTGCTGGTGCGAGCGTCTCCTGTTGGGACGTGAGTGGAGTGCAGGGAACCCTTTCCCGATGGAGCAGGAAGGGGACCCTCATCTGGAGCTCAACAGAGGCCAACGGGGCTCCCTTTGAGTATTGGCGGGACCCTCCGTGTTCCTCTCGAGTGGGGACGGGTGGGGCGGGGAACTTCTTGGCTCACAGCAAGAAGGTGAACGACCCTTTTGAGGTCCAAGAGAGAAGGGGTGATTTCCCCTGAGACGCCACAGCGGAGACAAGGTCCTCACTCCGTCTGCAGGGGAGAATCTTTTGAGTTTTCTCAAGTTGTGGCGGGGTCCTCTCGAATTATGACAGGGACGGCAGGGACTCGCCCCTGTGGCCTCAGGAGAGGCCAGTCTCCCTACCAGTTGACAGGCGCCTCTGGGGATTCCTCCCCAATCATCGCCGGGTGCTCCGTCCTCCTCATGTACTGAGGCTGGAGCCTGAGCTTTCCTCGACAGTCCTGACCTAGGTCTTGGGGTATCCCTGGGGCCCCCACAGAGGAGACAGGCCTCGTCTCGCCTGCACACGTGCATCGCTACCTGCCTTACCATTGCAGCAGCAGTCAGGCCTCCCGTCGAGCAGACACAGGAATTTGTTTCTTGCCCTTGAGGTCCCCGAGGGTTGTCACACGTGCCAGTGTATCTGGCGTTGAGTGTCCGGGTGATAGTCTAGGCAGTGCAGGGCAGTCAGGGTCCACTGGAGTGGACTAGGCATTTGGGCGTCTGAGGGAATGGTGGCATGACCCCCCGATGCTCCTCCTGACTCTCCTTATGCGAGCGCCTCCTTTTGAGATGTGAAGGGAGTCCACGGAACCCTTTCCTGAAGGAGCAGGAAAATGGACACTCATCTGGAGCTGAACAGGGGCAAACGGGCCTCCTCTTTGGTCTCTACAGGACCCTCGGTTTTCCTCTCCAGGGGGGATGGGTGGGGCGAGCAAATTCTTCGGTCACAGCAAGGGGGTGAATGAGCCATGTGAGGTGCAAGAGGGAACGGGTGATTTCGCCTGAGAAGCCGCAGCACACAAGGGCCTCACCATGACTGCAAGGGAGAAGCATCTGGTTTTTCTCGATTTGCAGTGGGGTCCTCTCGAGTTGAGACGGGGACCCCAGAAACCAGCCCTGTGGCCTCAGAAGAGGCCAGTATCCATGCAAGTTTCCAGGCACCTCTGGGGAATCCTTCCTAGTCATCATTCGGTGCTCATTCCTCGTCTGGTGCTGAGGCCGGAGCCTGAGCTTTCCTGGCCAACGCTGACATAGGTCTTGGTGTTCCTCTGAAGCCCCCACAGTCGAGTCAGGCCTCGTCTCGCCTGGAGACGTGCACTGTCGCTTGCCTCCCTAGCTTCTGCAGCAGTGTAAGGCTTCGCATCGAACGGACACAGGGATCTGTGGCTTGCCCTCGAGGTACCCCATGGCTGTCACACGTGCCAGTGTGTCGGGCGTCAAGCCTCGTGCTGACAGTCGAGGCAGTGCAGATCAGTTACGTTCATCTGGAGAGGACGAGGCATTTGAGGGTCCTGGGGAATGGTCGCCCGACCCATGATGCTCCTCCCGACTGTCCTGGTGTGAGAGGCTCTTTCTGGGATGCGAGAGGAGCGCCGGGAACTCTTTCCCATCGGAGCAGAGAAAGGGACTCATCTGGAGCTGAGCAGGGGCAAACAGGGCTTCTCTTGAGTCACAGCGGGACCATCGGGGTTCCTCTCGAGTGGGGACTGGTGGGGCGAGAACTTCTTGGGTCACAGCAAGAATGTGAAGGAGCCTTTCGAGGTCAAAGAGGGAAGGGGTGATTTCCCCCGAGATGCCGCAGGGGACAAGGGTCTCACCCCAACTGCAAGGAAGAAGCAAGCTTCTGGTTTTTCTCGAGTTGTGGCGGGGTTTCTCGAGTTAGGACGGGGAGCCCATGGACCCGCCCCTGTGGCATCCGAAGAGGCCAGTCTCCGTGCCAGTTGCCATGCACCTCTGGGGATTCCTCCCCAGTCATCCCGGGTCCTCATTTCTCGTCTGGTGGTGAGGCCAGTGCCTGAGCTTTCCTCACCCATGCATGCTGACATAAATCTTGGGGTTCCCATGGAGCCCCCACAGTGGAGTCAGGCCTCATTTAGCCAGTCGTCGCTGGGTCCTCAGTCTTTGTCTAGTGCTGAGGTTGGAGTCTAAGCTTTCCACGCCGGTGCTGCAGTAGGTCTTGGGGTTTCCCTGGAGCCCCCACAGGGGAGTCAGGCCTCGTCTCTCCTGGAGACGTGCACGGCCGCTTGCCTCTCCAGCTGCAGCATCAATGTCAGGCTCCTCATTGAGCGGACACAGGGATCTGAGGCTTGACCTTGAGGTACCCCAGGGCTGTCACATGTGCCAGTGTGTCAGACGTCAAGCCTCGGGGTGACAGTCGAAGCAGTACAGGGCAGTCAGGTTCACCTTGAGTGGATGAGGCATTTCGGGGTCTTGGTGAATTGCTGCCTGACACCTTATTCTCCTCCCAATTCTGCTGGTGCAAGCACCTCTTCCTCAGATGCGAGTGGTGTACCAGGAATTCTTTCCCAACAGAGCATGGAAAGGGACTCTCATCTGGAACTGAGCAGGGGCAAATGGGGGCTATTCTTCAGTTTGAGCAGGACCTCAGTGTTCCTCTCCATTGGGGAAGGATGGGGCGGGGAACGTCTTGGGTCACAGCACGTGTGTGATGGAACATTTTGACGTCCATGAGGAAAAGGGTGATTTCCCCTGAGATGCCACAGTGGACAAGGGCTTCACCACACCTGCAGGGGAGAAGCTTCTGGTTTTTCTCGAGTTGTGGTGGGGTCCTCTCGAGTTACCACGGGGACCCCAGGGACACGGCTCTGTGTTCTCAGGAGAGGCCAATCTCTGTGCCAGTTGCCAGACACCTCTGGGTATTCCTCCCCAGTTGTCGCCAGGTCCGCTGTCCTTGTCTGGTGCTGAGGCCGGAGCCTGAGCTTTCTACGCCCGTGGTGACATAGGTCTTGGGGCTCCCCTGGAACCCCTACAGGGGAGTCAGGCCACGTCTCACTTCGAGACGTGCACAGCCGCTTGCCTCCCCAGCTGCAGCAGCAGTGTCAGGCTCCCTGTCGTGGGGACACAGGGATAAGTAGCTTGCAGTCCATGTACCCCAGGGCTGTCACACGTACCAGAGTGTCTGGCGTAGAGTATCGGGGTGACAATTGAGGCAGTGCAGGGCAGTCAGGGTCCGTTGAAGTGGACTAGGCATTTGGGGGTCTTGGGGAATGGTGGCATGACCCCTGATGCTCCTCCTGACTCTCCTGGTGCGAGCGCCTCCTCTTGGGATGTGAAGGGAGTGCAGGGAACCCTTTCCCGATGGAGCAGGGAAAGAGAACCTCATCTGGAGCTGAACAGGGGCAAACAGGTCTCCTCTTGAGTCTCTGCAAAAACCTCGGGATTCCTCTCGAGTGGGATGGGTGGGGCGGGGAACTTCTTGGGTCACAGCAAGGTGGTGAATGAGTCATTCAAGGTCCAATAGGGAAGCGGTGATTTCGCCAAAGAAGCAACAGCAGACAGGGGCTTCACTACACCTGCAGGGGAGAAGCATCTGGTTTTACTTGAGTTGCGGTGGGATCCTCTCGAGTTATGATGGGGACCGCAGAAACCAGCCCTGTGGCCTCAGGAGTGTCCATTCTCCGTGTCAGTAGCCAGGCACCTCGGGGGACACCTCCCCAGTTGTCAGTAGGGCCTCGGGTTTTGTCTCGTGCTGAGGCTGGAGCCTGAGCTTTCCTCGCCCATGCTAACAAAGGTCTTGGGGTTCCCGTTTAGCTGCCAAAGGGGAGTCAGGTCTCCCTAGGCCTCGAGACGTGCACGGCCACTTGCCTCCCCAGCTGCAGCAGCAGTGTTAGGCTCCCCGTCGAGCGGACACAGCAATCTGTGACTTGACCGCGAGGTACTACCCAGGGCTGTCACACGTGCCAGTGTGTCAGGCGTCGAGCCTCGGTGTGACAGTCAAGGCAGTGTAGGGCAATCAGGTTCATCTGGAGTGGAGGAGACATTTGGGGATCTTGAGGAATGGTGGACCGAACACTAATGCTCCTCCCAACTCTCATGGTGAGAGCGGCTGTTCTTGGGATGCGAGGGGAGCGCCTGGTCTCCTTTCCCGACGAGCAGAGAAAAACGACAAACATCTGGAGTTGATCAGGGGCAAACCGGCTCCTCTTGAGTCACAGCAGGACCATCAGGGTTCCTCTCGAATGGGGACTGGTGGGGCGGGAACTACTTGGGTCAGAGCAAGACTGTGAAGGAGCCTTTTGACGTCAAAGAGGTAAAGGATGATTTCCCCTGAGACACCACAGGGGACAAGGGCCTCACCCCACTTGCAAGGGAGAAGCCTCTTGTTTTTCTCGAGTTGTGGCGGGGTTTCCCGAGTTACAACAGGGAGCCCATGCACTCGCCCCTGTGGCCTCAAGAGAGGCCAGTCTCCGTGCCAGTTGCCATGCACCTCTGGGGCTTCTTCCTGAGTCATCGCCGGGTCTTCAATCCTCGTCTTGTGCTGAGGCCGGTGCCTGAGCTGTCCTTGCCCATGCTGACATAAATCTTGGGGTTCCCATAGAGACCCCACAGGGGAGTCAGGCCTCGTCTCACCTGGAGACGTGCACTGCCACTTGCCTCCACAGCTTCACCTGCAGTGTCAGGCTTCCGGTCGAGCAGATACAGGGATCTGTGGCTTGCCCTCGAGGTACCCCAGGGCTGTCACACGTCCTAGGGTGTTGGGCATTGAGCCTCTGGCTGACAGTCTAGGCAGTGCAGGGCAGTCAGTTTAATCTGGAGTGAATGAGGCATTTGGGGGTCTTGGGGAATGGTGGCCCGATGCCTGATGCTCCTCCTGACTCTTCTTGTCCGAATGCCTCCTCCTGGGAGGTGAGGGGAGTGCCGGGAACCCATTTCCGACAAAGCAGGGAAAGGGACCTTCATCTGGAGCTAAGCAGCGGCAAACGGGGCTCCTCTTGAGGTGCGACGGGACCCTCCGGGTTCCTCTCGAGTGGGGAAGGGTGGGGCGGGGAACTTCTTGGGTCACAGCAAGGGTGTGAAGGAGCCTTTCGAGGCCCAAGAGGGAAGGGGTGAGTTCTCCCAAGACAAGACAGCGGACAAGAGAGTCAACTCACCCGCAGTAGAGAAGCACCTGGTTTTTCTCGAGTTACTGCAGGGTCCTCTTGAGTTATGACGGGAACCCCAGGGAACCGCCTCTGTGGACTCAGGAGAGGCCAGTTTCCTGCCAGTTGCCAGGAGCCTCTGGGGATTCCTCCTCAGTGGTCGCTGGGTCCTCAATCCTCGTCTGGTGCTGAGGCCCGGAGCCTGATCATTCTTCGTCCATGCTGACTTAGGTCTTGGGGTTCCCCTGGACCTCCCACAGTGGAGTCAGGCCTCATTTAGCCTGGAGACGTATATGGCCACTTGCCTCCCCAGCTGCAGCAGCAGTGTCAGGCTCCCCGTCGTGCGGACACAGGGATCTGTAGCTTGCACTCTGGTACCCCAGGGCTGTCACACTTGCCAGTGTGTCGGGTGTCGAGCCTCGGGCTGACAGTCGAAGCAGTGCAAGGCAGTCAGGTTCATCTAGAGTGGACGAGGCATTTGGGGTCTTGGAGGATGCTGGCCCGACCTCTGATTCTCTTACTGACACTCCTGGTGCGAGCGTCTCCTCTTGGGATGTGAGGGGAGTGTCGGAAAACCTTTCCCAAGGGAAAAGGACCCTCATCTGGAGCTGAGCAGGCACAAACGGGGCTCCTCTTGAATCATGACAGGACCCATGGGGTTCCTCTCAAGTGGGAAAGGGCAGGGCGGGGAACTTCTTGGATCACATCAAGGGTGTGAAGGAGCCTTTCGAAGTCCTAGAGGGAAGGGGTGATTTCCCCTGAGACACCGCCGCGGATAAGGGCCTCAGCCCGCCTGCAGGGTGTAAGCTTCTGGTTTTTCTCGAGTTACAGTGGGGTCCTCTCGAGTTACGATGGGAACCCCAGGGACTCGCCCTGTGGCCTCAGGAGAGGCCAGTATCCGTGCCAGTTGCGAGGCGCCCATGGGAATTCCTCCTCAGACGTCGACGGGTACTTTGTTCTCGTCTGTTGCTGAGGCCAGAGCCTGAACTTTCCTTGCCCGTGCTGACAAAGGTCTTAGGGTTCCAGTTTAGCCGTCACAGGGGAGTCAGTTCTCGTTTAGCCTTGAGACGTGCACGGCCGCTTGCCTCCCCAGCTGCAGCAGCAGTGTAAGGCTCCCCGTCGAGCAGACACAGGGATGTGTGACTTGACCTCGAGGTACTACCCAGGGCTGTCACAAGTGCCAGTGTGTCAGGCGTCGAGCCTCGATGTGACAGTCAAGGAAGTGCAGGGCCGTCAGGTTCATCTGGAATGGAAGAGGAATTTGGGGCCTTGGGGAATGGTGGCCCAACCCCTGATGCTCATCCTGACTCTCCTGGTGCGAGTGCCTCCTCTTGGGATGTGAAGGGAGTGCAGGGAACCCTTTCCCAACGGATCAGGGAAAGCGACCCTCAACTGGAGCTAAACAGAGGCAAACAGGTCTCCTCTTGAGTCTCTGCAAAACCCTCGGGGTTCCTCTCGAGTGGGACGGGTGGGGTGGGGAACTTCTTGGGTCACAGCAAGGGGGTGAATGAGTCATTCGAGGTCCAAGAGGGAAGCGGTGATTTTGCCCGAGAAGCCACAGCAGACAAGGGCTTCACCACGCCTGCAGGGGAGAAGCATCTGGTTTTACTTGAGTTGCGGTGGGATCCTCTCGAGTTATGATGGGGACCGCAGAAACCAGCCCTGTGGCCTCAGGAGTGTCCATTCTCCATGCCAGTAGCCAGGCGCCTCAAGGGATACCTCCCCAGTCGTCAGCAGGGCCTCGGGTTTCGTCTCGTGCTGAGGCTGGAGCCTGAGCTTTCCTCGCCCATGCTAACAAAGGTCTTGGGGTTCCCGTTTAGCTGCCAAAGGGGAGTCTGGTCTCCCTAGACCTCGAGACATGCACGGCCGCTTGCCTCCCCAGCTGCAGCAGCAGTGTTAGGCTCCCCGTCGAGTGGACACAGCGATCTGTGACTTGACCGCGAGGTACTACCCAGGGCTGTCACACGTGCCAGTGTGTCAGGCGTCGAGCCTCGGTGTGACAGTCAAGGCAGTGTAGGGCAATCAGGTTCATCTGGAGTGGAGGAGACATTTGGGGATCTTGAGGAATGGTGGACCGAACACTAATGCTCCTCCCAACTCTCATGGTGAGAGCGGCTGTTCTTGGGATGCGAGGGGAGCGCCTGGTCTCCTTTCCCGACGAGCAGAGAAAAACGACAAACATCTGGAGTTGATCAGGGGCAAACCGGCTCCTCTTGAGTCACAGCAGGACCAATTGGGTTCCTCTTAAATGGGGACTGGTGGGGCAGGGACTTCTTCCGTCAGAGGAAGAATGTGAAGGAGCTTTTTGAGGTCAAAGAGGTAAAGGATGATTTCCCCCAAGATGCCGCAGGGGACAAGGGCGTCACCCCACTTGCAAGGGAGAAGCCTCTTCTTTTTCTCGAGTTGCGGTGGGGTTTCTCGAGTTACAATAGGGAGCCCATGCACCCGCCCCTGTGGCCTCAAGAGAGGCCAGTCTCCGTGCCAGTTGCCATGCACCTCTGGGGCTTCCTCCCAAGTCATCGCCAGGTCTTCTGTCCTCGTTTTGTGCTGAGGCCAGTGCCTGAGCTTTCCTCGCCCATGCTGACATAAATCTTGGGGTTCCCATAGAGCCTCCACAGGGGATTCAGGCCTCGTCTCACCTGGAGATATGCACTGCCGCTTGCCTCCACAGCTTCACCAGCAGTGTCAGGCTTCCAGTCGAGCGGATACAGGGATCTGTGGCTTGCCCTCGAGGTACCCCAGGACTGTCACACGTGCTAGTGTGTCGGGCATTGAACCTCGGGCTGACAGTTTAGGCAGTGCAGGGCAGTCAGGTTCATCTGGAGTGGAAGAGGCATTTTGGGGTCTTTGGAATGGAGGCCCTACCCCTGATGCTTTTCCCGAGTTTCCTGGGGCAAGCGCCTCTTCCTGGGATGTGAGAGTAGTTCCGGGAAACCTTTCCAGATGTAGTAGGGAAAGGGACCCTCATCTTGAGCTGAGCATGGGCAAAAGGGGCTTCTCTTGAGTGCAGCGGGACCCTCGGGGTTCATCTCGTGTGGGGACGAGTGGGGAAGGGAACTTCTTGGGTCACACCCAGGGACCCTTTTGAGGTCCAAGAGGGAAGGGGTGATTTCCCCCGAGATGCCACAGCAGACAAGGGCCTCACGCCGCCTGCAGGAAAGAAGCTTCTGGTTTTTCTCGAGTTGCAGCTGGTCTTCTCGAGTTACGACGGAGACCCCTTGGACCCGCACCTTTAGCTTCAGGAGAGTCTAGTCTCCGTGCCAGTTGCCAGGCGGCTCTGGGGAATCTTCCTCAGTTGTCACTGGGTCCTCAGTCCTCGTCTAGTGCTGAGGTCGGAGCCTGAGCTTTCCTTGTCTGTGCTGCCATAGGTCTTGGTGTTCCCCTGGAGTCCCCACAGTGGAGTCAGCTCTCGTCTCACCTGAAGATTTGCATGGGCTCTTTCCTCCCCAGCTGCAGCAGCAGTGTCAGGCTCCCCTTTGAGCAGACATACGTATCTGTGGCTTGCCCTCGAGTTACCCCAGGTATGTCACACTTTCCACTGTGTCAGGCATCAAGCCTTGGGGTGACAGTTGAGGCAGTGCAGGGCCGTCAGTTTCATCTGGAATGGAGGAAGATTTTGGGCGTCTTGAGGAACGGTGGCCTGATCCCTGATGCTCCTCCCGACTCTCCTGGTGCATGCGCCTCTGCTTGAGGTGCGAGGGGAGGACCAGGAACCCTTTCTCGATGGAGCCGGGAAAGGGACCGTCATCTGAAGCTGGGCAGGGACAAATAAGGCTCCTCCTGAATCGTGGTGGGACCCTTGGGGTTCCTCTCGAGTGGGAACGGGTAGGGTGGTGAACATCTTGGGTCACTAGAAGGGGGAGAAGGAGCCTGTTGAGGTCCAAGAGGGAAGGGGTGATTTCCCCTGAGATGACGCAGCGGACAAGGGCCTCACTCCACCTGCAGGGTAGAAGCTTCTGGGTTTTCTCGAGTTGCGGCGGGGTTTCTCGAGTTACGACGGGGACCACAGGGACCTGAACCTGTGACCTCAGGAGAGGCCAGTCTCCGTGCCAGTTGCCAGGCGGCTCAGGGGATACCTACCCAGTCATCGCCGGGTCTACAGTCCTCGTCTGGTGATGAGGACAGAACGTGAGCTTTCCTCGCCCATGCTGACCTAGGTCCTGGGGTTTCCCTGTAGTTCCCACAGGGGAGTCAGGCCTCGTCTCGCTTGGAGACATGCACAGCTGCTTGCCTCCCCAGCTCAAGCAGGATTGTCATGCTCCCCATCCTGTGGACACAGGAATATGAGGCTTTCCCTCAAGGTACACCAGGGCTGTCACACGTGCCAGTCTGTCGGGCGTCGAGTTGTGGGGTGACAGTCAAGGCCGTGCAGGGCAGTCAGGTTAATCTGTATTGGATGAGGCATTTGAGGGTCTTGGGGAATGGTGACCCAACGCCTGATGCTCCTTCCGACTCTCCTGGTGTGAACACCTCCTTCTGGGATGCGAGGGAAGCGCCAGGAACCCATTTCCGATGGAGCAGGGAAAGGGACCCTCATCTGGAGCTGAGCAGGGGAGATCGGGGCTCCTCTTGATTTGCGATGGGACCCTCGGGGTTCCTCTCGATGGGGGGAAGGGTGGGGCGTGGAACTTCTCGGGTCACAGCAAGGGTGTAAAGGAGACTTTCGAGGCCCAAGAGAGAAGGGGTGAGTTCTCCCAAGACAATACAGCCGATAAGAGACTCAGCCCACCTGCAGCAAAGAAGCTTCTGGTTTTTCTCGAGTTATGGCAGGGTCCTCTCGAGTTACGACGGGAACCCCAGGGAACCGCCCCTGTGGCCTCGGGAGAGGCCAGTTTCCTGCCAGTTGCCAGGAACCTCTGGGGATTCCTCCTCAGTGGTCGCCGGGTCCTCAGTCCCCATCTGGTGCTGAGGTTGGAGCCTGAGCATTCCTCGCCTGTGCTGACTTAGTTCTTGGGGTTCCCCTGAAGCCCCCACAGTGGAGTCAGGCCTCATTTAGCCTGGAGACATATACGGCCACTTGCCTCCCCAGCTGCAGCAGCAGTGTCAGGCTCCCCGTCATACAGACACAGGGATCTGTAGCTTGCACTCAAGTACTCCAGGGCTGTCACATGTGCCAGTGTGTCGGGTGTCGAGCCTCTCACTGACAGTCGAGACAGTGCAGGGCAGTCAGGTTCATCTGGAGTGGACGAAGCATTTGGGGTTTTGGAGGATGCTGGCCCAACCCCTGATGCTCCTACCGACTCTCCTGGTGCGAGCGTCTCCTCTTGGGATGCGAGGGGAGTTTCGGAAAACCTTTCCCAAAGGAGAAGGGAAATGGACCCTCATCTGGAGCTGAGCAGGCACAAACGGGGCTCCTCTTGAATCGCGACGGGACCCACGGGGTTCCTCTCGAGTGGGGAAGGGCAGGGCGGGGAACTTCTTGGATCACATCAAGGGTGTGAAGGAGCCTTTCGAGATCCTAGAGGGAAGGGGTGATTTCCCTTGAGACACCGCCACGGATAAAGGCCTCATCCCGCCTTCAGGGTTTAAGCTTCTCGTTTTTCTTGAGTTACGATGGGGTCCTCTCAAGTTACGATGGGAACCCCAGGGAACTGCCCTGTGGCCTCAGGAGAGGCCAGTATCCATGCTGGTTGCCAGGCACCCATGGAAATTCCTCCTCAGATGTCGATGGGTACTTTGTTCTCATCAGTTGCTGAGGCTGAAGCCTGAGCTTTCCTCACATGTGCTGACAAAGGTCTTGGGGTTCCTGTTTAGCCGCCACAGGGGAGTCAGGTCTCGTTTAGCCTTGAGACGTGCATGGCCGCTTGCCTCCCCAGCTGCAGCCACAGTGTAAGGCTCACTGTCACACGGACACAGGGATGTGTGACTTGACCTCGAGGTACTACCCAGGGCTGTCACACGTGCCAGTATGTCAGGCGTCGAGCCTCGGTGTGACAGTCGAAGCAGTTTAGGGCAGTCAGGTTCATCTGGAGTGGACGAAACATTTG
The DNA here is from genome assembly GCA_006410535.1 of Litocranius walleri. Lineage (NCBI taxonomy): Eukaryota > Metazoa > Chordata > Mammalia > Artiodactyla > Bovidae > Litocranius > Litocranius walleri. The sequence goes on along the minus strand of SJYG01001556.1, from coordinate 59,716 downwards.
GGCATCTTGAGAAATGGTGGCCCTACCCCTGATGCTCCTCCCGACTTTCATGGTGCAAGTGGTTCTTCAGTCTCCTGGGTGACCTCTCCCAGACACTGTATTTCGGGTTATATATCTAGTCTCTACCGTGTGCATTCTCCCAGACCCAGTACCTGGTGACACATGTCCATAGTTTCCAAGGTGCTGTCATTCCCCAGACCTTGTACCTAGATCACATGTCCACAGTCTCACATGTGAACCCACACCCAGACCCTGTACCTTGGGTCAAATATCTGCCATCTCCAGAGGACACCCTTCATACCCTGTACATACAACTGTACCTGAGGTCACAGTTACAAAATATCCAGGATGACATCCCCACCCAGATCCTGAACCTGGTGTCATCCATGCACAATCTCCAGTGTGACCGCCCTCCCAGACCCTGTACCTGGGGTCAAATATCTGCAGTTTCCAGGCTGACACCCTCCCTGACCTTGTACCTGGGAACACACCTCCATATCTCCCAGGGTGAGACCCCTCCATGACTCAGCACTTGGGGTCACATGTCCAGAGCCCCCAGGGTGATCCCTCCTCTCAGGACCTGTCCCTGGTGTCACTTGTCCACACTCACCAGTGTGATTCCACCACCCCTCCTACCAAGTACCTGTGGTCACACGTCCAGTCTCAAAGGTGACCCCTCTCACACATCCTGAACCTGGAGTCACACGTGGATAGTCTCCAGGGTGACACCCTTCCCAGACACTGTACCTGGGGTCACATATCCAAAGTCTTTTATGTGACCCTATCCAGACCCTGCACCTTGGTTCACATATCCAAAGTCTCATATGTGACTCTATCCAGACCCTGCACCTTGGTTCACAGGTCCACAGTATCCAGCTTGACACCCCTCCCAGACCCTGCACCTGGGGTCATATGTCCAGTCTCCATTGAGACACCCCCTGCTAAACCCTGCACCTGGTGTCCACATGTCCACAGTCTCCAGGGTAATATTCTTCCCCAGATTATATACTTGGGGTCACACGTCCACATTTTTCAGGGTGACCCAACTTCACTGACCCTGGTCTAGGGTGTCAGGACCACAGTATTGAGATGATCTAACCTTACAGACCCTGCCTCTGGGTTCTCATGACCACAGTCTCCAGGGTAAACCCCTCCCAGAACCTGCACCTCAGGTAACATATTCACAGTCTCCAGGGTGACCTTACCTCACTGACCATGTATCTGGGGTCATATGTCCACAGTCTCTTGGGTTAGACCCTCCCCATAACCTGCACTTTGAGTCACAGAGTCTCCAGGCTTACCCCACCAACCAGATCCTGCACCTGGGGTCACATTCCATAGTCTCTAGGGTGACACATATCTGCAGACCCTGTACCTGGGGTCATACAGGCACAGCATCTGGGATGACCCCATCTCTCAGATCCTGCCCCTGTGGAAACATGTCCACAATTGGCAGGGTAACTCCACTTCCTAGGCCCTATACCTGGAGCAGCATATTCACAGTGTCTATGGTGACCCCCTCCTAAAGCATGCATTTTGGATCACATGACCACAGTCTCCAGGGAGTGCACTCTGTCCTAAATCTGCACTTGGAATCACACATCCATAGTCCTCAGGGTGACCTCACTTCCCAGATGAATGAAAGGCATAAAAACAGAGTGTTTTTCAGACTTCTATCTATCAGCAACTGTCTAGATTCAAAGATGTGAGAACTCCAGGTTTGCAAGAGGCCCTAATTTCCAGGGTCATAGGCAGTATATTTCTCTGCATTTTCTGAGCCTTGTGAGCCCATTCCTAGCTTATATTTGCATCTGCCCCTGAGGAAACAGGCTTGGATAATTGTCTAAGAGTGCTGAATGCCATACTGTTGTTACCTTGATTAGTTGACATTCTAATGGAAATGATCCTGCATCAAGGAGTTGCAAGCTGCCTGCTTATACAAGAAATCAAAAAAGTTTGACCAACCCTATTGATGTCATAAGTAGGAAAACATCATTTGAATGGATCCTCAGGCAGCTGCCAGCCCACACCCTTTTAGCACCAACACAGAGAAAATGCTAATTCTGCCAACAAGGTTCAATAACCAGGTTCACACTCTGTGTCTCTGCAGTATCCAAGAAATTTCCAAACAGACCTAGGATCACTGGATCTCTCCTACAGAGATAACATAATGGAACTTTTACTCTGAAGGGTGAGTCTTGTTGATGTGAGTCCTTCTCCAAGGCCATAGCTGGGAGGCCTCACACCAAGGCCACAGAATTGGAGACTAGAACCAAGGTCATCTGTGAATCTGACTGAGTCCCTTTGCAACTGTTGCCAAAAGACTCTGATCATCATGAACAAGCTTCCTGACTCCCTACCAGGCAAAGATGCCCACTCCAGTAAACACCCTATGGTGTCCCAACCAATCACCTAACATCAAGCTTCCAGCAGGAATTTTCTTTGTCTTGAAGCCACGAAAGCTGTCAACTTTCATTAGTCTGTAAGCAGGTTGGCCTGCTGTGATCACAGTGCCCACTTTATCTCTGCTCTTTGTTCTTAATAAAAACTCACTTCCTTCTGAGACACTCTATGTCTGGAAATTCTTTTCCAACTCGTACTCAGATTGTATTATCAAGTCTCCCATCACCAGGGCCACTTTCCTGGATCACACTCACCATTTGTTGTCCACTCCCAGCTCAGAGCAGAAAGGTTCTCTCGGTCTGGTCCTTCCCTCTCACGTTCCTTGCCTGGTCACCAGGACCTTCCACTGTTCCTGGGCAGGCTATCTTCTGTGTTCTGTAGAGGCCCCTCTGGTGTCATGTGGAAGAAACAAGAGGTATCCATGAAGTCTCACACACCAGCACAGCAACTGACCTTTTCACTCTGGATGGGCCTGGTGGTGTTTCAGGGGATGTCCCCCAACATGTCCTTGTTCTCATCTAATCCCAGCACTGCCCACATGAGAGTCACTAAGCTACTCTGTGATGATTGCACAGAGTTCACTCGCACCTCCCAGGAGCATAGGATTCTTATGGGCAGGCACCTCCCAGGATATGGGGTTCAGCTGGGCAGTTATCCCACAGAGCTCAGCATCTAGGAACTGTCCACGGTGCCCTCATTGTAGAGCAACCCTAGCTCCTCTGTTGGACAGATATGACCTTGAGCCCCTCAGACTAGGACCTGAGGTAACAAACAGCAGGTTCTGGACAGGTCTGTGACCCTGGGCTTCACTGTATGCAGCCTCCTTCCAGCGAGTTTTCCAGAGGTTTCCACTGCACCTGGGCACTGAGCCTATCTCCACCCACCACCCCTCCTCTCCCTGATCCCTGGGTCTCTCTCATTAGAAGAAGTCTTTCTTGAAGTTCTCTCCCAGTTGTGGGCCAGATAAAATGATTAGAAAACAAGTCAGAACTGCAGCCCCATATCCATCCTCACCCTCAGGACCCACAGGTGCTCCTGGAGCCTTGGCCAGCACAATGAGGCCCATTTTCTGAAACCATAAGCCCAAATGGGCAATGATTGGCTGACCTGGCTGGCCTGCCCTTTGCACAGATGCATGGGTTGAGGTGATATAAACCTACTCAAGTGCCTGCAGCTGTGCTTGATGCCGTCTTTTCTGCTTAGACATTGCAGTGCTGGTTTGGTGAAAGAGAGTGAGGGGCCATGGCATTTCAGGGGATCTGGTCTGTGTGGGGCTCTACTGGACCTTCTTTAGGAGGTGCTAGGCTGTTACTTGCTAAGGATGGGCTGTGTCGCCTACTCCTGCTATTTATTGGAAATTGTTTCAGGCAGAGGTGAGGAAGCAAGAAAAGAGGCAGTGGGAGCAGGACAAGAGTAACTCAGGTAGGAAAGTGGAAAGCTTTCAGAAGATCACCCAGGCCAAGACCATCCTGCCTGACCTACAGGAGCCAACTCGGTAAGCGTGCTGTCACTGGAGGGGTTCCAATTACTTTTCTCCATCCTGTGAGGTCTTTGCACATATTCAGGTGTTTTACCTGGGAAGTGTGGATGGGGCTCGGGAGTGGCTAGCATGGGGGCCAGCAAGTGTTTACTTAGAGATGACTTCATGGGGTCTCCCAGCTAGCCACTAAAAACCCTCGTTGGGAGGGGAGTGAGCAGGGAGTGTGAAAGGGCTGCTGGCTTGGCATGCATAAGTCCCCACCGCTGATCATCTTCAGAATTGCTCATCCCTGGAGTAAGCATCCTAATTGGGTTTTCACCTGTGTAACTAGTGAATTCTTAATTAGCAATATGAACAGTGATAAGAAAATATCCGCAGTCAGGACTGAGATGTTACACCACATGTACCAGTGTAAGAACCTGAGGAGGTGTGTGCAGGCAGTACCCATAGTGACAGGCTTCAGACTTGGCCTCTCAACATTATGACATCCAGCTACTGCTTTAGCATTTCTGAGAACCCAGTGCTGACTCTAAGCTTCTGTAAACCACCCTCCATCTGCCTTTAGTAATATCCACACTTCTAGGATTCTAAAGAGCATGACTGTGTGGCTGCTCTGTGGCTTCTCTAACAAATGATCACAAGCTGGGTAGGTTAAAACAACAAATTCACCCTCCCCAACTCCTGGAGAACAGACACCTGAGATCAAGGTGGCAGAGCGCTGAGGTCCCTCCAGAGGTTCCAGGATAGGGTCCTTCCTGCGTTTTCCAGCTTCAGGGGCTCCAGGGGTCCCTGGGCTTGTTGCCCCCTCCCCTCCTATCTCTGCCTCTGCCTTTAAAAGGCTTCTCCTCTGTGTCCTCTTTGAAGGACTCTGTCAGCTGGATTGAAGGTCACCCTAATCCTAGATGACCTTACCTTGATACCCTTAACTACATTTACAAAGACTCTTCTCCAAGATATGGCACTGTTCTCTGGGGACACATCTTTGGTGGCCACAATTCACCCCAATCTCCATGTATCAAATAATTCTCATTTTAAGAGATCACCACAGGCCCCTATAGACAGGTGCAGACAGTGTCCACACACGTGGAGTCTGGAGAGAATGACTTCCTTGGAGTCACCTGGAAGGGATGCAGGCCTGGCTTCAACAGGCTAGAGAAATCAAAGGGAGAGGAGGGGCATGCCCTTATTCAGGCTTCAAAAAGACTATGTTGGGGTGGGATGTGAGATGCACTATGGGTTCAGGGAGCTTCGTCAGGGCCTGGTGGAGGGGTTAGATTTGGGCCAGAGCTGTGGATATCGAGGGATGTAGTGTGGGGCTTGGCCATATGCCCTGAAGGAGGAGTTCACAGTCACTAGGGCACAAGGAACTGGGAACCTGGGAGGCCTTAATGTTCCTGAATCTGAAGAGAAAACGTTCATATTTTACATCACCTCCTGCTCCTTCTGCCTCTGTAACTCAATTTCCTCCTTGCAAAATCTGGATCATGTAGGTCATGTAGTCTCAAAAAGTGGGGACTTATACAATACTTGGAGCTGGAGCTTTCCTCCTTCTCCCTTGTCCTGGCCCCTGCAAGCCTGCTTGATCATGCCTGTCCATGATAACACAGATCCGCCTCCCTGACATTCCCCTCCTCCAAGTGGAATTCCCTGCTCTGCTGGAGCACTTCCAGCTGCTGTGGGTGGCCACTGACAGGACTCTGGGCTCCTGAGGACCCGCTGAGGCTTCAGCTTCAGTACAGTGTGAGGTTCAATTCAGGCTGACAGAAGATGGGTCACTACAGGACCCATGTGGTTTCAGCTTTGGGACATGGTGGGGTTCAGCCCAGGTGGATGGAAGTCATGCCTCCTCAGAACCCACTGGGGCTTCCGTTTGGGGGCATTATGGGGTTCAGTTCAGGCTGATGGAATCTGGTCTCCTCAGGACCTGCTTAGGCTTCAGTTTTGGGGCATGGTGGGGTTGAGTTGAGGCTGATGGGAGCCTAGTTTCTCAGGATGCACCTGGGCTTCACTTTTCAGGCATGGTGGGGTTCAGTTGAGGCTGACAGGACTCTGGTCCCCTCAGGACCCACTGGGGCTTCAGTTTGGGGACATTGTGGGGTTCAGTCGAGTTTGATGGGAGTCTAGTTTCCTCAAGACCTGCAAGGAGGTGGTGCTGCAGAAGGAGAATGTGAGAGAAATTGGGAATAAGCTTTCTGTGAGTGACTGTTTCTGAAAGTCTGTCTTATAAGAACCCAGGACTGTTAGGACTTGATGTGGAAAGTTATGGATTTTAGTCATTTTGTCTCTGTGGTATAAGATGGTGTCCTGTATTGTTCCTTGGTGTGTGGTTTCTATTTTTCCCAGCATAGTTTATTGGGGGTGAGGAGGAGTCATCCTTTCCTGCGTGTATGTTCTTTTTCCTTTCTTCTAAATTAATTATCATGTACCTGTATGTTTACTTCTGAGCTCTCTTGTCTCTGTGCCCATTCTGTGCCAATTCCACATGTCTTGTGGTGACTTTAAGTACATACTCTAGATTGAAGTCAGGGATGGAGATACTTCCAGCCTATTCTGCTTCCTCAGGGTCCCTTTGGCTCTTCTGGTTCCTTTGTGGTGCCACACAGATGTAAATATTGCTTTTGTTTCTGTGAAAAATGTCATAGAAATGCGAGCAGTGATTGTATGCATGTGTCATTGCTTTGGTTAGCATGGATATTTTAATGGCATTTTCACCCATAAAAAAGGGATATCTTTTCACTTGTGTCCATTCAGTTTCTTTGATCATTGTCTTGTAGTTTTTAGCTTGCAGATCTTTCAAGTCCTTGGTTAGATTTCTAGATTTTTAGCTGGGTGGGTGGGGGAAATGCAATTGTAAAAGTGAATATTTTCTTAATTTCTGTTTCTAATAATTCATTATTAGTATAGAGAAATCACAAATGATCTTGCAGTTCTACTGACTTTCTATTTTTGGCCCTGCAGCTCGACATGTTGGGTCTTAGGCCCCTAACAAAGGATCAAACCCATACGCCCTACAGTGGAAGTGCAGGGTCTTAAACACTGGACTGCCAGACAAGTCCATGAATTTGCTTTTTAGTTCTGAAAATTGCTTTGGTATAGTGTTATATGGAAAACTAGAATTAAGAAATCTCATAGTTTTAGTTCCATCTGGGTCATCCACAGCACCCAAGGCGTGGTGTCTACTAATTTGCTCTTTGTACAGTGTCTTTTAATACAATGTGGACTAGAACAAGGCAATTAGCATCACTACTTTCATTGAATTTGGTTTGGTTAACTCTTGGCCTCTACTGCAATGTTCAATGTCATCTTTGATTTTCTGTCATGTGACATACATGGTTGTATTAAACAGTAATTTACTTTCTAGTAAAATTTCAGATGGTTCAATTTTAAATACTAGTACAAAGTCTTTACATTCACACCAAATACTGTGATGTGTTTTACCCAAAACGGAGCACTTTCCCGGGGAACCAGCCCATAACCCCCAAATGGGGGATAATTGTTATTTCCACATTACAATCCTATCCACAGGACTAGTTCAACTTTCATCAGCTGCCCAAGCTTTGTGCAAATGTCTTTTTCCATTCTAATGCAGTTTTCATTTTCTGGAGCTATCACTGTGTCTTTCCCTCATGCTAAAACCTTCATGGATTTAAAGTGATAAGATGACTATGATCTGGGTAGCTTTTCCTGTGTGATTTCTTTCACTGCGAATGTGTTCAGTGCTTTTCCATGTTGTTCCATGTGTCATTTTTTTCATCGAGCTTACAGACATATAACAACATTTATCATTTGAGTCATTTTAAGTATGCACTTTTATAGCATTAACTGCACTCACGTTGTAAAAAATTCCCCATCATACATCTCCAGAATCTTTTACTTTTCCTGAAGTGAAACTGTAACCATTAAACACTCACCACTCTCAATCCCTGACCATCTTATTCTACTTGGAATTTGTCTTATATGGATATCTCATACTAGTGGAATCATAGAACAGTTTTCCTTTTGTGTCAAGCTTCTTTCACTTGGCATAATAACTTGAAGTTTCATCCACATTATAGCATGTGTGAGAGTTATCTTGTTTTTAAAAGTTTAATCATGCTCCATAGTGTTTATACTACATTGTGCTTGTCCAGTCATCTGTTGAACACTTGTGTTGCTTCCACATTTTGGCTGCTATGAATGCTGCTGCTATTAATATGGGGTTCGAATATCTGTTCTGGTTCTTGGTTTTAAATATTTTGGATGTATAACCTGGACCAGAATTGATGGATTCTATGTTAACTCTGTGCTTACGTTTTTGAGAAGCTCCCCGTTTTCTGCAGCTGTGGCACTATTTTACTATATTCCTTTCTATGGCAGAGTAACTCATCTTACGGATGGATCTACCCTATTTGCACTTCCATTCACCTGTTGGTGGGCATTTTCATTGTTTTTGATTTGGGCTCTCAAGAACACTGCTGCTGTAAGTGTTGGTGTACAAGTTTATATTTGAACACCTGCTTTAAATTCCTGGGATGTATATCTAGGAGTGGAGTTGCCAAAATATATGATAATTCAGTTATTCAGTCATGTCCGACTCTTTGTGACCCCCATGGGCTGCAGCACACTAGGCTTCCCTATCCATTACCAACTCCCAGAGCTTGCTCAAACTCATGTCCATCGAGTTGGTGATGCCATCCAACCATCTCATTCTGTTATCCCCTTCTGCTCATGCCTTCAGCCTTATCCAGCATCAGGGTCTTTTCCAGTGAGTCAGTTTTTCACATCAGGTGGCCAAAGTACTGCAGTTTCAGCTTCAGCATCAGTTCTTCCAATGAATATTCAGGGCTGATTTTCCTTAGGATTGACTTGCAGTCCAAGGGATTCTCAAGAGTCTTCTCCAGCACCACAGTTCAAAAGCATCGCTTCTTAGGCACTTTTATTTGTAGTCCAGCTCTAACATGTATATATGAGCACTGGAAAAACAATAGCGTTTAGTACATGGACCTTTGTTGGTAATGTCTCTGCTTTTAATATGTTGTCTAGGTTGATCATAACTTTTCTTCCAAGCAGCAGGCGTCTTTTAATTTCATGACTGCAGTCACCATCTACAGTGATTTTGGAAACCCCCAAAATAAAGTCTGTAACTGTTTTCATTGTTTCCCCATCTATTTGCCATGAACTAATGTGACCGGGTGCCATGATCTTAATTTTCTGAATACTGAGGTTTTTTTTTTTTTTTTTAATCTTCTTTTAAGCATGATTGATTTTACTTTACAATATTGTGTTGGTTTTTCTATACATTGACTTGAATCCGCTATGAGTGTACATGTGCTCCCAATTCTGAACCCCCCTCTCACCTCCTTCCCCATCCCATCCTTCTGGGCCACCCCAGTGCACCAGCTCTGAGCATCCTGTATCATGCATCAAACCTGGACTGGTGGTTCATTTCATATATGATATTTTACATGTTTCAATGCCATACTCTGATATCATCCTACACTCACTCTCTCCCAGAGTCCAAAAGACTGTTTAATACATCTATGTCTCTTTTGCTGTCTCGCATACAGGGTTGTCATTACCATCTTTCTAAATTCCATATATATGCATTAGTATACTGTATTTGTGATTTTCTTTCTGGCTTACTTCACTCTGTATAATAGGCTTCAGTTTCATCCACTTCATTAGAACTGATTCAAATGTATTAGTTTTAATGGCTTGAGTAATTTCATTGTATATATGTATATATGTACCACAGTAATTCCATTGTATATATGTATATATGTACCACAGCTTTCTTATCAATTCATCTGCTGATTGACATCTAGGTTGCTTCCAGGTCCTGGCTATTATAAACAGAGCTGCGAAGAACATTGGGGTACACGTGTCTCTTTTGATGCTGGTTTCATGAATACTGAGTTTTAAGCCAACATTTTCACTCTCCTCTTTCACTTTTATGAAGAGTCTCTTCAGTTCTTCTTTGCTTTCTGCATAAGAGTGGTGTCATATGTGTATCTGAGATTATTGATATTTCTTCCAGCAGTCTTGATTCCAGCTTGTGCTTCATCTGGCCCTGGGATTTCACGTGATGTACTCTGCATATAAGTTAAATAAGCAGGGTGACAATATACAGCCTTGCTGTATTCCTTTCCCGATTTGGAACCAGTCCATTGTTCTATGTCCAGTTCTAACTGTTGCTGCTTGACCTGCATGCAGATTTCTCAGGAGGCAGGTAAGAAGGTCTGGCATTCCCATCTCTTTAAGAATTTTCCACAGTTTGTGGTCCTCCGCACATTCAAAGGCTTTGTCATTGTCCAAAAAGCAGAAGTAGATATTTTTCTGGAAGTTTTTCTCTCTTGCTTTTTCAATGAACCAACGGATGTTGGCAATTTGATCTTTGGGTCTTCTGCCTTTTCTAAACCCAGCTTGAACATCTGAAAGTTCATGGTTCACATACTGTTGAAGCCTGGCTTGGAGAATTTTGAGCATTACTTTGCTAATGTCTGAGATGAGTGCAACTGTGTGGTAGGTGGAACATTCTTTGGCATTGCCTTTCTTTGGGATTGGAATAAAAACTAACCGTTTTAGGTCCTGTAGCTACTGCTGAGTGATATGATAATTGCATTTTTATGTTTTTGAGAAAATGCTGATTTTGCACACATAGATCGCACCATTTTACATCTCCACAAGTAAAGTTTGAGTTCCAATTTCTGTACATTTTCCCCAGCATTTGTCATTTGTCTTTATTCTTATTTCCTGCACATACATCCTGAATGCCTTATTAAGGAGGAAGTCATAATGAAGGACCTACATTTGAGGAGAGAGGAGTTAGCTTCACATACTTGATGGACTGCTGAGTATCAATATCAATTATCTGAATGCTTCTGTGTAGAGATTTTTATTCAACACTATTAAAAAAAACCTGTTTTTCTTTTTTATTTAACCTGTTGGGACACTTGAAATTTCTTTTAAACTTTTGGGAGCTTCCCTGGTGGCTCAGGCTGTAAAAGCATCTGCATCAATGCAGATGATCCTGATTGCCCTGAACTGCCTCGACTGTCACACCGAGAATCGACTCACGCCACGCAGGCATGTGTGACAGCCCTGTGGCACCTCGAGGGCAAGCCACAGATCCCTGTTTCCGCTCAACGGGGAGCCTGACACTGCTGCTTAGGCTCGGGAGGAAAGCAGCCATGTACATCTCGACATGAGATGAGGCCTGACTCCCCTGTGGAGGCTCCAGGGGAACCCCAAGACCCATGTCAGCACAGGCGAGGAAAGCTCAGGCTCCAGCCTCAGCACCAGATGAGGACTGAGGACCCGGCGATGACTGGGAAGGAATCCTCAGAGGTCCCTCGCAACTCGCATGGAGACTGGCCTCTCCTGAGGCCACAGGGGCAGGTCTCTGTTGTCCCTGTCGTAACTCCAGAAGACCCCACCTCAACTGGAGTAAAACCAGGAACTTCTCCTCTGCAGGCGGGGTGAGACCCTTGTCCTCGGCGGCATCTTGGGGGAAATCACCCCTTCCTTTTTGGACCTCAAAAGGCTCCTCCACACCCTTGCTGTGACACACGAAGTTCCCTGAGCAACCCATCCACACTTGAGAGGAACAACGAGTGTCCTGCTGTGACACAAGAGGAGTCCCGTTTTCCCCTGCTCAGCTTCAGATGAGGGTCCCTTTCCCTCCATTGTCAGGCAAGGATTCTCGGTACTTCCGTTGCCTCCCAACAGGAGGTGCTCACCCCAGGAGAGTCGGAAGGAACTCCAGGGCACGTGCCATCATTCCCCAAGACCCCCAAATGCCTCAGTCCACTCCAGATGAACCTGAATGCCATGCACTGCCTCGACTGTAACCCCGAAAATTGACTCACGCCACGCTGGTACGAGGACAGCCCTGTGGAAACTCGACGGCAAGCCAGAGATCCCTGTGTTTGCTCAACGGGAAGCCTGACACTGTTACTGCAGCTCGGGAGGAAAGCGGCCTTGCTTCTCTCCGCGTGAGATGAGGACTGACTCCCCTGTGGAGCCTCCAGGGGAACCCCAAGACCCACATAAGCACGGACAAAGAAAGCTCATGCTCTGGGCTCAGCTCCAGACTAGGACTGAGGAAACGGCACCTACTGGGGAGGAATCCCCAGAGGCCTCTCGTAACTCTCACAGAGACTGGCCTCTCCTGAGGCCACAGGGGCGGGTCCCTGGGGTCCTCATCATAACTGCAGAGTACGCCGCTGCAACTCGAGAAAAACCAAGAACTTCTCCCCTGCAGGTGGGGTGAGGGCCTTGTCTGCTGCAATGTCTCAGGGGAAATCACTTCTTCAGTCTTGGACCTCAAAAGGCTTCTTCATACCCTTGCTGCGACCCACAAAGTTCCCGACCCACCCATCTCCACCCGAGAGGAACACCAAAGGTCCCGCTACAACTCACAAGGAGACTTGTTTTCCCCTGCTCAGCTCCAGATGAGGGCCCCTTTCCCTGCTCCGTCGGGTAAGGATTCCCGGCACTCCCCTCACCTTCCAAGAGGAGGCGCTCACCCCAGGAGAGTTGGGAGGAACTCCAGGGGTAGTGCCACCATTTGCCAAGAACCCCAAATGCCTCAGTCCACTCCAGATAAACCTGATTGCCCTGCACTGCCTTGACTGTCACCCCGAGGATGGACTCACACCACGCTGGAACGTGTGACAGCCCTGTGGCACCTCCAAGACAAGCCACAGATCCCTGTGACCACTCGCCGGGGAGTGCCCCTGTTGCTGCAGCTAGAGGAAAGTGGCCGTGCATGTCTCGATGTGAGACGAGGCCTGACTCCTCTGTGGAGGCTCCAGGGGAACACCAAGATTCATGTCAGCACGGGCGAGGAAAGCTCAGTCTCTGGCCTCAGCCCCAAACGAGGACTGAGGACCTGGAGCCGACTGGGGAGGAATCCCCAGAGGCGCCTGGCAACTGGCACGGAGACTGGCCTCTCCTGAGGCCACAGGGGCGGGTCCTTGGTGTCCCCGTCGTAACCCAAGAGTACCCCACCGAAATTCGTGAAAATACAGGAGCTTCTCCACTGCAGGCGTGGTGAGTCCTTGTCTACTGCGGCATCTTGGGGGAAATCACCCCTTCCCTCTTGGACCTCGTAAGGCTCCTTCATGCCCTTGCAGTGACCCATGAATTTCCCCTATCAACCCGTCCCCACTCGAGAGGAACAGCGAGGGTCCCACCGTGACGCAAAAGGAGCCACGTTTTCACATGCTCAACTCCAGATGAGGGTCTGTTTCCCTGCTTTGTCAGGAAAGGATTACCAGTGCTCCTCTCACATCCAAGAGGAGGCGCCTGCCCCTGGAGAGTCAGGAGAAACTCCAGGGGTCGTGCCACCATTCCTCAAGACCCCAAATGCCTCAGTCCACTCCAGATGAACCTAAATGCTCTGCACTGCATCGACTGTCACCCCGAGGATCGACTCACGCCATGTTGGCACGTGTGACAGCCCTGTGTCACCTCGAGGGCAAGCCACAGATTCCTGTGTCCGTTTGACGAGGAGCCTGACACAGCGCAGCTCGGGAGGAAAGTGGCCATGCACGTCTCCATGTGAGACGAGGCCTGACTCTCCTGTGGAGGCTCCAGGGGAACCCGAAGACCCATTTCATCACGGGTGAGGAAAGCTCAGGCTCTGGCCTCAGCTCCAGATAAGCACTGAGGCCCTGGTGCTGACTGAGGAGGAATCCCCAGAGGCCCCTCGCAACTTGCACGGAGAGTGGCCTCTCCTGAGGCCACAGGGTATGTCCCTGGTGTCCATGTCATAACTCATGAAGACCCCGTCACAATTCGAGAAAAACCAGGAGCTTCTCCCGTGCAGGGAGGGTGAGTCCCTTGTCCATGTGGCATCTCAGGGGAAATCAACCCTTCCCTCTTGGACACCAAATAGCTCCTTCCACACCCTTGCTGTGACTCATGAAAGTCACTAACCCACCCGTCCCCACTTGAGATGAACACTGAGGGTTTTGCCGCGACTCAAGAGGAGGCCTCTTTTCCCCTGCTCAGCTCCATATGAGGATCCCTTTCCCTGCCCCATCGGGAAAAGATTCCCGGCGCCCCCTTGCCGCCCAAGAGGAGGCGCTCACACCAGGAGAGATGAGAGGAACGTCAGATGTCATGCTACCATTCCCCAAGACCCCCAAATGCCTCAGTCCACACCAGATGAATCTGTTTGACCTGCACTGCCTCGACTGTCACCCCGAGGATCGACTCGCGCCACGCTGGTATGTGTGATAGCCCTGTGGCACCTCAATGGCAAGCCACATTTTCCTGTGTCTGCTCGACGGGGAGCCTGACCCCGCTGATTCAGCTCGAGAGGAAAAAGGCCGTGCAAGTCTCCATGCGAGATGAGGCCTGACTTGCCTGTGGAAGCTCCAGGGGAACCCCAAGACCCATGTCAGCATGGGCGAGGAAAGCTCAGGCTCTGGCCTCAGCTCCAGATGAGGACTGAGGACCCAGCGCCAACTGGGGAGGAATCCCCAGAGGCCCTTCACAACTCACTCGGAGACTGGCCTCTCCTGAGGCCACAGGGGCGGGTCCCTGGGTTCCTCATCATAACTTCAGAGTACACCACTCCAACTAGAGAAAAACCAGGAACTTCTCCCCTGCAGGTGAGGTGAGGCCCTTGTCTGCTGTGGCGTCTTGGGGGAAATCACCTCTTCAGTCTTGGATCTCAAAAAGCTTCTTCATACCCTTGCTGCGACCCACAAAGTTTCACGACCCACCTGTCCCCTCTCGAGAGGAATGCAAAGGGTTCTGCCGTGACTCAAGAGGAGCTCTGTTTTCTCCTGCTGTTCTCCAGATGAGGTTCCATTTTCCTGCTCCCTCGGGTAAGGATTCCCGGCTCTTCTCTTGAATTTCAAAAGGAGGCACTCACCACAGGAAGGTTGACAGGAAATCCAGGGGTCGTGCCACCATTCCCCAAGACACCCAAATGCCTCAGTCCACTGCAGATGAACCTGATTGCCCTTTAAGGCCTTGACTGTCACCCCGAGGATTGACTCATGCCACACTGGCATGTGTGATATCCCTGTGGCACCTCGAGGGCTAGCCACAGATCCCTGTGTCCACTCAATGGGGGGCCTGACACTGCTGCTGCATCTCGGAAGGAAAGCGGCCGTGCACGTCTCCACGCAAGACGAGGCCTGACTCCTCTGTGGAGGCTCCCGGGGAATCCCAAGACCCATGTCAGCATGGGCGAGGAAAGCTCAGGCTCCAGCCTTAGCTTCAGATGAGGACTGAGGACCCAGCGCCAACTGGGGAGGAATCCCCAGAGGACCCTCACAACTTGCACGAAGACTGGCCACTCCTGAGGCTACAGGGGCGGGTTCCTGATGTAGCCATTGTAACTCGAGAGGACCCCACCACAACTCAAGAAAAACCAGGAGCTTCTCCACTGCAGAAGGGTGAGGCCCTTGTCCACTGCGGCATCTAGGGGGAAATCACCCCTTCTCTCTTGGACCTCGAAAGGCTCCTTCACACTCTTGATGCGACCCATGAAGTTCCCCAACCCACCTGTCCCCTCTCGAGAGGGACACAAAGGGTTCTGCCGTGACTCAAGAAGAGCCCCATTTTCTCCTGCTTTTCTCCAGATGAGGGTCCATTTTCCTGATTCCTCGGGTAAGGATTCCCGGCAATTCCCTTGAATTTCCAGAGGAGATGCTTGCCCCAGGAGAGTTGGGAGGAAATCCAGGGGTCGTGCCACCATTCCCCAAGTAACCCAAATGCCTCAGTCCACTCCAGATGAACCTGATTGCCCTTTACGGCCTTGACTGTCACCCCGAAAATTGACTCATGCCACGCTGGCAGGTGTGACATCTCTGTGGCACCTCTAGGGCAAGCCACAGATCCCTGTGTCCAATCGATGGGGAGTCTGACACTGCTGCTGCATCTCGGAGGGAAAGCAGCTGTGCATGTCTCCACACAAGACGAGGCCTGACTCGCCTGTGGAGGCTCCAGGGGAACCCCAAGACCCATGTCAGCATGAGCAAGGAAAGCTCAGGCTCTGGCCTCAGTTCCAGACGAGGACTGAGGACCCAGCACCGTCTGGGGAGGAATCCTTAGAGGACCCTCACAACTCGCATGGAGACTGGCCTCTCCTGAGGCCAAAGGGGACGGTCCCTGGGGCCTCGCCATAAATCGAGAGACCCACCGCAAATTGTGAAAAGCCAGGGGCTTCTCACCGGAAGACGGGGTGAGGCCATTGTCCGCTATAGCTTCTTGGGGGAAATCAGCCCTTCCCTCTTGGAATTCTAAGGGTTCCTTCCCACCCTAGCTGCGACCCACAAAGTTCCCCGACCCACCTGTTGCCACTCGAGAGGAATATCAAAGGTCCCGCCATGACTCAAGAGGAGCCCCGTTTTCCCCTGCTCAGCTCCAGATGAGGGTCCCTTTCCCTGCTGCATTGGGAAAGGATTCCTGGAGATCCCCTCGCATCCCAAGAGGAGGCCCTTGCTCCAGCAGAGTCGGAAAAAACTCCAGGGGTCGTGCCACCATTCCCCAAGATCCCCAAATGCCTCAGTACACTCCAGATGAACCTGATTTCCCTGCACTGCCTCGACTGTCACCCAGAGAATTGATTATGCCACGATGGAATGTGTGACAACACTGTGGCACCTTGAGGGCAAGCCACAGATCCCTGTGTCCGCTAGACAATGAGCGTGACACTTCTGCTGCAGCTCGGGAGGAAAGCGGCCGTGCACGTCTCCATGCAAGATGAGGCCTGACTCCTCTGTGGAGGCTCCAGGGGAATGCCAAGACCCATGTCAGCACTGGCGAGCAAAGCTCAGGCTCTGGCCTCAGATCCAGACAAGGACTGAGGACTTGGCGCCGACTGGGGAGGAATCCGCAGAGGCCCAACACAACTGGCATGGAGACTGGCCTCTCCTGAGGCCACAGAGGCGTGTCCCTGGGGTCCCCATCGTAACTCAAGAGGACCTCGCCACAACTCGGGAAAAACCAGGAACTTATCCCCTGCAGGCAGGGTGAGGCCCTTATCCTCTGCAGCATCTCAGGGGAAATCACCCCTTCCCTCTTGAACCTGGAAAGGCTCCTTCACACCCTTGCCTTGACCCACGAAGTTCACCGACCCACCTGTCCCCACTCAAAAGGAACACCGAGGGTCCTTCTATGACTAAGGAGGACCCCCATTTTCCCCTGCTCAGCTCCAGATGAGTGTCCCATTCCCTGATCCGTCGGGAAAGGATTCCCTGCGCTCCCCTCCAATCCCAAAAGGAGGCACTAGCCAGAGAGACTCGGGAGGAATTCCAGGGTTCATGCCACCATTCCCCAAGACCTCCAAAGGCCAGAGTCCACTGCAGATGAACTTGACTGTCCTGCACTGCCTCGACTGTCACCCCGAGGATCTACTCATGCCACGCTGGCATGTGACATCCCTGTGGCACCTCTAGGGCAAGCCACAGATCCACATGTCTGCTGGACGAGGATCCTGACAGTGCTGCTGCAGCTCGGGAGGAAAGTGGCTGTGCACGTCTCCACGCGAGACGAGGCCTGACTCCCCTGTGGAGGCTCCGGGGGAACTCAAGACCCATGTCAGCATGGGAGAGGAAAGGTCAGATTCCAGCGTCAGCTCTAGACAAGGACTGAAGATCTGGCACCGACTAGGGAAGATCCCCAGACGCCCCTCCCAACTCGCATGGAGACTGGCCTCTACTGAGGCCACAGGGGCGGGTCCCTGGTGTCCTCATTGTAACTCAAGAGGACCCCACCGCAACTCGAGGAAAAACAGTAGCTTCTACCTTGCAGGAAAGGTGAGGCCCTTGTCCACTCCAGCGTGTCAGGGGAAATCATCCCTTCCCTTTTGGACCTCGAAAGGCTCCTTCTCACACTTGCTTTGAAACAAGAAGTCCAGCGACCCACCTGTCCCCATTCGAGAGGAACACCAAGGGTCCCGCTGTGACTCAAGAGAAGCCCCGTGTTCCCCTGCTCAGCTCCAGATGAGGGTCCCTTACCATGTTCCGTCGGGAAAGGATTCCCGGAGCTCCCCTTGCCTCCCAAGAGGGGGCACTCTCTCCAGGAGAGTTGGGAGGGACTCCAGGGGTCATGCCACCATTCCCATAGACCCCAAAGTGCCTCAGCCCACTCCACATGAACTTGATTGCCCTGCACTGCATCAACTGTCACCCCGAGGATCGACTAAACCACACTGGCACGTGTGACAGCCCAGCGACACCTCGACGGCAAGCCTCAGATACTTTGTCAGGTCGATGGGGAGCCTGTTCCTGCTGCTGCAGCTCGGGATGAAAGTGGCCGTGAACATCTCCAAGTGAGACGAGGCCTGACTCTGCTGTGAAGGTTCCAGGGGAACTGCATGACCCATGTCAGCATGGGCAAGGAAGCTCAGGCTAAGGCTTCAGCTCCAGACAAGGACTGAGGACCCGGCGCAGACTGGAGAGGAATCCCAAGAGGCTGCTCACAACTCGCACGGAGACGAGCTTCTCTTGGGGCCACAGGGGTGGGCCCCTGGGGTCCCCGTCAAAATCGAGAAGACCCCACCACAACTCGAGAAAGAACATGAGCTTCTCCCCTGTAGGTGAAGTGAGGCCCTTGTTCACTGCAGCGTGTCAGGGGAAATCACCCCTTCCCTCTTGGACCTTGAAAGGTTCCTTCACCCTGTTGCTGCGACCAAGGGAGTTCCCAGATCCACCTGTCCCTAGTCGAGAGGAACACCGAGGGTCCCACTGCTACTCAAGATTAGGCCCGTTTTACCCTGCTCAGCTAGAGATGAGGGTCCCTTTCCCTGCTTCAGCGGGAAAGGATTCCCTGTGCTCCTCTTGCATCCCAACAAGAGGTGCTCACCACAGGAGGGTCTGGAGGAACTCCAGGGATCGTGCCACCATAACCAAAGCCCCCAAATGCTTCAGTCCACTCGAGATGAACCTGATTGCCCTGCACTTCCTGAATTGTCATTCCGAGAATGGACTCTCGCCACACTGGCACGTGTGACAGCCCTGTGGCACCTCAAGGGCAAGCCACATATCCCTGTGTCTGCTCGACAGGTAGCCTGACACTGCTGCTGCAGCTCGGCAGGAAAGCGGCCGTGCACGTGTCCATGCGAGACGAGGCCTGACTCCCTTGTGGAGGCTATAGGGGAACCACAAGACCCATGTCAGCACGAGCGAAGAAATATCGGGCTCCGGCCTCAGCTCCAGACGAGGACTGAGGAGCCGGTGCTGACTAGCGAGGAATCCCTAGAGGCTCCTCACAACTCACACTGATACTGGCCCCTCCTGAGGCCACAGGGGTGGGTCCCTGGGGTCCCCGTCATGACTCCCCACCACAATTCAAGGAAAACCAGGAGCTTCTCCTGTGCAGGCGGGGTGAGGCCCTGGTCAACTGCGGGTCTCGGGGGAAATCACCTCTTCCATCTTTGAACTCAAAAGGGGCCATCACACCCTTGCTTTGATCCACAAGGTTCCCAGAGCCACCTGTCCCCATTTGAGAGGAACAACGAGGGTCCCACTGCCACTCAAGAGAAGCCCTATTTTCCCCTGCTCAGCTCCAGATAAGGGTCGCTTTTACTGCTCCATTGGGAAAGGATTCCCAGCGCTCCCCTCGCCTCTCAAGAGGAGGCTCTTACCCCAGGAGAGTCGGGAGGAACTCCACGGGTTGTGCAACCATTCCCCCAAATCCTCAAAAGCCTCAGTCCACTCCAGATGAGCCTGACTGCCCTGCACTGCCTCAACTGTCATCCCGGCAATTGACTCATACCACGCTGGCACGTGTGACAGAACTGTGGTACCTTGAGGGCAAGACACAGACCCCTGTGTCTGCATGAAGGGTAGCCTGACACTGCTGCTGAAGCTCGGGAGGAAAGCTGCCATGCACGTCTCCATGAAAGATGAGTCTGACTCCCCTGTGGGGGCTCCAGGGAAACCCCAAGACCCATGTCAGCATGGGCAGGGAAAACTCAGGTTTTGCCTCAGCTCCCAATGAGGACTGAGGACCCAGCGCTGACTGGGGAGGAATCCCCAGAGGCCCCTCACAACTCGCTTGGAGACTGGCCTCTCCTGAGGTCACAGTGGCAGGTCTCTGGGCTCCCTGTCGTAACTCGAGAGGACCCGCTGCAACTCAAAAAAACCCAGGAAATTCTCCCTTGCAGGCGGGGTGAGGCCCTTGTTTGCTGTGGCCTTTTGGGTAAAATCACCCCTTCCCTCTTGGACCTCGAAAGGCTCCTTCACACCCTTGCTGTGACCCACGAAGTTCCCAGACCCACCCATCCTCACTCGAAGGGAACACCCAGGTTCCTGCTGCGACTCAAGTGGAGCCCCGTTTTTTGCTGCTCAGCTCTACATGAGGGTCCCTTTCCCTGGTCCTCTGGGAAAGGTTTTCCGGTGCTCCCCTCGCATCGCAAGCAGAGGTGCACGAACCAAGATCGTCAGGAGGAACACCAGGTATCGTGCCACCATTACCCAACTCGCAAATGCCTCGTCCAACCAGATGAAACTGACTGCCCTGCACTGCCTCGACTGTCACCCCAAAAATCAAATCACGCCACGCTGGCCTGTGTGAGAGCCCTGGGGTACCTCGACTGCAAGCCACAGATCCCTGTGTCTGTTCGATAGGGAGCTTGACAGTGCTGCTGCAGCTCGGGAGGAAAGCGGCCATGCATGTTTCCACGCAAGACGAGGCCTGACTCACCTGTTGAGACTCCAGGGGAACCACAATACCCATGTCAGCTCTGGTGAGGAACGCTCAGTCTCCAGCCTCAGATCTAGACGAGGACTGAGGACCCGGTGCTGACTGGTGAGGAATCACCAGAGGCCCTTCCCAACTCGCAGGGAGACTGACTTCTCCTGAGGCCACAGGGGCGGGTCCCTGAGGACCCCATCGTAAGTGGAGAGGACCACACTGCAACTGGAGAAAAACCAGGAGCTTCTCCCCTGCAGGCGGGGTGAGGCCTTTGTCTGCTGCGGTGTCTCGGGGAAAATCACTCCTTCCCTCTTGGACCTCGAAAGGCTCTGTCACACCCTTGCTGTGACCCACGAAGTTCCCCGACCCACCTGTGCCCACTCGAGAGGAACACCGAGGGTCTTGCTGCTACTCAAGAGGAGCCCGTTTTCCCCTGCTTAGCTCCCGATGAGAGTCCCTTTCCCCGCCCCGTCGGGAAAAGATTCCCGGCGCTGCCCTCGCATCCCAAGTGTAGGTGCTCTCACCAGGAGAGTCGGGAGGAACACCAGGGGTCGTGCCACCGTTCCCCAAGTCCCCCAAATGCCTTGCCCACTCCAGATGAACCTGACTGCCCTGCACTGCCTCGACTGTCACCTCGAGGATTGACTCATGCCACACTGGCACATGTGACAGCCTTGGGGTATTTCGAGGGCAAGCCACAGATACTGTGTCTGCTCTACCGGGAGCCTGACACTGCTGCTGCAGCTCGGGAGGATAGCGGCCTTGCATGTCTCCACGTGAGACGAGACCTGACTTCCCAGTGTGGGCTCCAGGGTAACCCCAAGTGCTATGTTTGCACAGGTGCGGAAAGCTCAGGCTCTGGCCTCAGCTCCAGAGGAGGACTGAGGACCCGGCTCCGACTGTGGAGGTATCTGCAGAGGCCTCTCACAACTTGCACGGAGACTGGCTTCTCCTGAGACCACAGGGGCTGGTCCTTGGCATCCCCTTCGTAACTTGAGAGGACCCCGCCACAACTCGAGAAAAACCAGGAGCTTCTCCCCTGCAGGTGGGTTGTGGCCTTTGTCCACTGTGGCGTCTCGGGGGAAATCACTCTTTCCCCCTTGGACCTCGAAAAGCTCTTTCACATCCTTGATGTGACCCATGAAGTTCCCCGACCTACCCATCCCAAATTGAGAGGAACACCAAGGGTCCCACCATGACTCAAGAGGAGCCCCGTTTTCCCCTGCTCAGCTCCAGATGAGGGTCCCTTTCCATGCTGTAGGGAACAAAGTATAAGGGAGCCTGGGAAGACTCTTGCAAGCAAGTCTCCTGTTCAGGGCTGAATATTCTTGCAAACGAGAGTACTGTCAAAAATCCTTTGATCCCGTGAGAAAAGAACATTTCTTGCATACAAGGATGTTTCTCTGATTCTTCTAAAAGGAACAGACCCGGGGACAATGTGGATTCTAACTTGATAAGGAAGTTCCCCAAAACAAAGTCTTAGCTGCAGTAAATGTTAAGGTTAAGGTTATCTCGCCCCATGCCTGTGAACTGTATAGTCTCTGAATCATAGTGTTTGGCAACTTGCTCTGCTGATTGTTGTGAAAAAGATATAAAATAAAGCAGCTGCAAGAAGCAGCAGAATAAAAAAAACAATGATTCAAACCACTCGGCCATGTTGGTGTTTCATTCCGTCGCTAGTATCTGGCCCTCAATGCGGGGCACGACGGAACGGAAAGGGTAAGCACCCCAGGGTGGAAAGCTGAAAGAGGGACTTTTGGGAAAAAAGAAAAGAAAAGAACCAAAAGGGTAAGCACTCTGGCGGCGCCGGACGCTGAAAGAGGGACTTTTGGGAAAAAGAAAAGTAAGAGAAAAGAAAAAGAAAAAACCATAGGGAATTCCCTGTCTTTAAGGTCACAATATATGGAGCTGGTTAAGGGGCTCCTGCATTTTATAGGAGTTAAAATGTCTACTCGCTGTTTGAGTGAGTTGTTCTGCCTTATAGAGAAGCATTGCTATTGGTTTAAATATGAAACAAATACCGCTGAATTTAAAGGAATGGAAAAAGGTACAAAAGGAGTTAAGAAGGCAGCATCAAAAAGGAAATGTGATTTCTTTAAAGCTGTGGACTCTATGTAGTGCTATAATGCAGGCTTTTAAATTAATGATTGCTGATAGTGAGGCCACCTCATGTCCTCTTAAGAAGGATGATGATCCCCTGTATGAAGATGTGCTTGTGGGAGAGGAGAAGGAAGGCAAATGTGAGGAGAGGGCTTCACCTCAGCCTCCACCCAAGCCTCTGGATAGTAGTACAGATTCATCCACCGAGACAGATGGAGAAGTTAGTTCGGGGGAAGATTCAGATTCTGTAGAGGCAATGACTGCTGCTTTTTGGAAGTTTTTATTAAATAGAAAACGAACTTCCAAGGCTGTTAACCCTTCTGCACCACCTTATGATCTCTATTCCCGGTGGCTGCTGATAAAGCTGAAATAGGGAGAGAAAATCGGCAGTTTACATTCCCTGCTTCTGTGTTCTATGATGATGATCTTCCAGCGCCCCAGGAGGAGGTGTTTATAAACTACAGACTAATGTTTTTGGCCCATTGCCAAGAGGAATTTTTGGTTTGCTTTTGGGGAGAAGTAGTGCAGCATTAAGAGGACTGACTGTATTCCCAGGAGTAATTGATTCTGACTATGTCGGGGAAATTTTAATTATGGTCTCTACATCACAAACTCTTTCTTTACTGGCAGGGGAACGGATTGCACAACTTCTTTTGCTACCTTATCACCCGTTTCCTTCATATTCAAATGAGAGAGTCGGTGGTTTTGGAAGTACAGGACAAAGTATATTTTGGGAAATGCTTATTAATGACTCTTGCCCTTCAATGTCACTGATTATTGAAAATAGACAATTTGAAGGATTAGTGGATACAGGAGCAGATGTTTCAGTTATTTTCTCTCCAGCAGTGGCCTAATGACTGGCAAAAAGAAAAAAAGTCCTCTTATTTTAACAGGCTTAGGATCTATAGCAGATATGTGGAGAAGCACTCAACCTTTGTCATGCCAATTGTCTAATGGAAAAAAGTATTTGTTTCTTTTTACATTGTTAATATACCTATTAATATTTGGGGAAGGGATCTTTTATCTTCTTTAGGAACAACGCTCACCATCTCATTGGAAAACTTGTAGCCACTGCTCAGATTCCTCGAGCTCTCCCATTGAAATGGTTAACTGATGTCCCTAAATGAGTTGAGCAGTGGCCGCTCCCAAAAGTGAAGCTCGAGACTTTGGAAGAATTAGTAGAGGAACAACTAGTAGAGGAACAACTTCAGTCTGGCCATATCAAACCTTCCACATCTCCTTGGAATTCTCCTGTTTTTGTCATTAAGAAAAAATCTGGTAAATGGAGAATGTTGACTGATTTAAGAGAAATTAACAAACGTATAGCACCTATAGGGCTTTCCCTGGTGGCGCAGAGATTAAAGCGTCTGCCTGCAATGCGGGAGACCTGGATTTGATACCTGGGTTGGAAAGATCCCCTGGAGAAGGAAATGGCAACCCACTTCAGTACTCTTGCCTGGAGAATCCCATGGACAGAGGAGCTTGGTGGCCTACAGTCCACGGGGTTGAAAAGAGTCGGACACGACTGAGCGACTTCACTTCACTTCACATAGAACCTATGGGAGCTTTGCAATTAGGTCTCCCTTCTCTTGCTTTGATTCCACAGAATTGGTCTTTGATGGTTTTAGATTTGAAGGATTGCTTTTTTAATATTCCTTTGCAAATAAAAGATAGAAATAAATTTGCTTTTACTATTCCAATGTATAATCATTGGCAGCCCGTAAAACGTTATCAATGGACAGTGTTGCCTCAAGGAATGATTAATAGCCCTACACTTTGTCAGGAATTTGTTGATCGTGCTCTTATCACTATGAGGCAACAATTTTCTAATTGTTTTCTCTATCATTATATGGATGATCTTTTATTGGCTGCTCCTAGTAAAGAGGAGCGGTATAAATTTTTTATTCCTGTGAAAAAAGTTTTAAGTGATTTTAATCTTCAAATTGCTCCTGAAAGAATTCAAACTGAATTTCCTACTTCATATGTAGGTGCTATTTTGGAACGGCAAAGAATAAAACCTCAAAAAGTCCAAATTAGACGAGATAATTTGAAAACTCTTAATGATTTTCAGAAACTTTTGGGTGATATTAACTGGTTACGTCCCATGTTGGGGATCCCTACACATCAATTGCATCATTTATTTTCTACCCTGGAGGGTGATGCTGCTCTTACTAGTCCTCAATCTCTTACTTCTTGAGCAATAGAGGAATTACACTTTGTAGAACAATGGTTGAATGAAGGATTTCTTACTTATCTACAACAGGATCAACCTTTATATTTCATGGTGTTCCATATTCCTTATTCTCATACTGCAGTTATTGCTCAATCTGCAGGGTTGATCGAGTGGGTATTTTTACCCAATAATTATACAAAAAAGCTTACTACTTATCTGGATAGAATTGCTTTCCTCATTCTGAAAGGTCGAGGCTGCATTACTCAGTTAATTGGAAGTGACCCTCAAGCAATCATTACTCAACTTACTTCCACCCAAATATCTAATTGTTTTCAGTTTAATGAAAATTGGCAGATAGCTCTTGCATCTTATTCAGGGACTTTTTCTAATCATTATCCTCAATCGAAAGTAATAGATTTTCTTCGACCCATGCCAGTAATTTTTAAATCTCCCATATCTAATATTCCGGTTGAAGGGAAAACTGTTTTTACAGATGCCAATAAAAACATTGCTGGCTATTGGACTGATACTGCTTCTGAAGTTGTTCCACATTCCTTTTCTTCCATGCAGCCTGCTGAACTTTGGGCCATTTGTCTGGCACTACAGGATTTTTTTGATGTTCCTATTAATATTGTTTCTGATTCTAAATATGCAGTCTTTTCATGTATTTATCTTCCTGAAACCACTCTACCATTAACTTTAAGAACTAATATTGATAAATTATTTTTTCAGGTTCAAAATTATTAATCAGGTGACTAAACTCTGTCTTTTTAACTTATATTCGAGCTCATTCTTCTCTCCCTGGACCATTATCTCAAGGAAATGCAAATATAGATGCCTTACTTTATCCTTTACAGTCTGCAACACAAGAACATTGCTTACATCATACTAATTNGTGACTCAAGAGGAGCCCCGTTTTCCCCTGCTCAGCTCCAGATGAGGGTCCCTTTCCCTGCTGTAGGGAACAAAGTATAAGGGAGCCTGGGAAGACTCTTGCAAGCAAGTCTCCTGTTCAGGGCTGAATATTCTTGCAAACGAGATTTCTGTCAAAAATCCTTTGATCCTGTGGGAAAAGAACATTTCTTGCATACAAGGATGTTTCTCTGATTCTTCTAAAAGGAACAGACCCCGGAACAATGTGGATTCTAACTTGATAAGGACGTTCCCCAAAACAAAGTCTTAGCTGCAGTAAATAAGGTTAAGGTTATCTAGCCCCACACCTGTGAACTGTATAGTCGCTGAATCATAGTGTTTGGCAACTTGCCCAGCTGATTGTTGTGCAAAAAATATAAAATAAAGCAGCTGCAAGAAGCAGCAGAATAAAAAAAAAATGATTCAAACCACTCGGTTGTGTTGGTGTTTCATTCTGTCGATAGTATCTGGCGCTCAATGCAGGGCATGATGGAACTGAAAGGGTAAGCACTCCAGGGCGGAAAGCTGAAAGGGGGACTTTTGGGAAAAAAGAAAAGAACCGAAAGGGTAAACACTCTGGTGGTGCCGGATGCTGAAAGAGGGACTTTTGGGAAAAAGAAAAGTAAGAGAAAAGAAAAAGAAAAAACCATAGAGAATTCCCCGTCTTTAAGGTCACAATATATGGAGCTGGTTAAGGGGCTCCTGCATTTTATAGGAGTTAAAACGTCTACTCGCTGTTTGAGTGAGTTGTTCTGCCTTATAGAGAAGCATTGCTATTGGTTTAAATAACAAACAGAAATGCAGCTGAATTTAAAGGAATGAAAAAGGTACAAAAGGAGTTAAGAAGGCAGCATCAAAAAGGAAATGTGATTTCTTTAAAGCTGTGGACTCTATGTAGTGCTATAATGCAGGCTTTTAAATTAATGATTGCTGATAGTGAGGCCACCTCATGTCCTCTTAAGAAGGATGATGATCCCCTGTATGAGGATGTGCTTGTGGGAGAGGAGAAGGAAGGCAAATGTGAGGAGGGGGCTTCACCTCGGCCTCCACCCAAGCCTCCGGATAGAAGTACAGATTCATCCATCGAGACAGATGGAGAAGTTAGTTCGGGGGAGGATTCAGATTCTGTAGAGGCAATGACTGCTGCCTTCCGTAAAGTTTTATTAAATAGAAAACGAACTTCCAAGGCTGTTAACCCTTCTGCACCACCTTATGCATCTCTATTCCTGGTGGCTGCTGATAAAGCTGAAATAGGGAGAGGAAAATCGGCGGTTTACATTCCCTGCTTCTGTGTTCTGTGATGATGATCTTCGAGTGCCCCAGGAGGAGGTGTTTATAAACTACAGACTAATGTTTTTGGCCCATTGCCAAGAGGAACTTTTGGTTTGCTTTTGGGGAGAAGTAGTGCAGCATTAAGAGGACTGACTGTATTCCCAGGAGTAATTGATTCTGACTATGTTGGCAAAATTTTAATTATGGTCTCTACATCACAAACTCTTTCTTTACTGGCAGGGGAACGGATTGCACAACTTCTTTTGCTATCTTATCACCCTTTTCCTTCATATTCAGATGAGAGAGTTGGTGGTTTTGGAAGTACAGGACAAAGTATATTTTGGGAAATGCTTATTAATGACTCTCGCCCTTCAATGTCACTGATTATAGAAAATAGACAATTCAAAAGATTAGTGGATACAGGAGCAGATGTTTCAGTTATTTCTCTCCAGCAGTGGCCTAATGACTGGAAAAAAGAAAAAAGTCCTCTTATTTTAACAGGCTTAGGATCTATAGCAGATGTGTGGAGAAGCACTCAACCTTTGTCATATCCATTTTTCTAATGGAAAAAAAGTATTTGTTTCTTTTTACATTGTTAATACACCTATTAATATTTGGGGAAGGGATCTTTTATCTTCTTTAGGAACAATGCTCACCATCTCATCGAGAAACTTGTAGCCACTGCTCAGATTCCTCGAGCTCTCCCATTGAAATGGTTAACTGATGTCCCTAAGTGGGTTGAGCAGTGGCCGCTTCCAAAAGTGAAGCTAGAGGCTTTAGAACAATTAGTAGAGGAACAACTTCAGTCTGGCCATATCGAACCTTCCACGTCTCCTTGGAATTTTCCTGTTGTAGAAAACTTGTAGCCACTGCTCAGATTCCTCGAGCTCTCCCACTGAAATGGTTAACTGATGTCCCTAAATGAGTTGAGCAGTAGCTGCTTCCAAAAGTGAAGCTCAAGGCTTTGGAAGAATTAATAGAGGAACAACTAGTAGAGGAACAACTTCAGTCTGGCCATATCAAAACTTCCACGTCTCCTTGGAATTCTCCTGTTTTTGTCATTAAGAAAAAAATCTGGTAAATGGAGAATGTTGACTGATTTAAGAGAAATTAACAAATGTATAGAACCTATGAGAGCTTTGCAATTAGGTCTCCCTTCTCTTGCTTTGATTCCACAAAATTGGTCTTTGATGGTTTTAGATTTGAAGGATTGCTTTTTTAATATTCCTTTGCAAATAAAAGATACATGATTAGTGGATACAGGAGCAGATGTTTCAGTTATTTCTCTCCAGCAGTGGCCTAATGACTGGAAAAAAGAAAAAAGGCCTCTTATTTTAACAGGCTTAGGATCTATAGCAGATATGTGGAGAAGCACTCAACCTTTGTCATGCCAATATTTGGGGAAGGGATCTTTTATCTTCTTTAAGAACAACGCTCACCATCTCAGTGGACAACTGGTAGCCACTGCTCAGATTCCTCAAGCTCTCCCATTGAAATGGTTAACTGATGTCCCTAAATGGGTTGAGCAGTGGCCACTTCCAAAAGTGAAGCTCGAGGCTTTAGAACAATTAGTAGAGGAACAACTTCAGTCTGGCCATAACGAAACTTCCACGTCTCCTTGAAATTCTCCTGTTTTTGTCATTAAGAAAAAATCTGGTAAATGGAGAATGTTGACTGATTTAAGAAGAATTAACAAATGTATAGAACCTATGGGAGCTTTGCAATTAGGTCTCCCTTCTCCTGCTTTGATTCCACAGAATTGTTGATGGTTTTAGATTTGAAGGATTGCTTTTTAAATATTCCTTTGCAAATAAAAGATAGAAATAAATTTGCTTTTACTATTCCAGTGTATAATCATGGGCAGCCCGTAAAATGTTATTAATGGACAGTGTTGCCTCAAGGAATGATTAATAGCCCTACGCTTTGTCAGGAATTTGTTGATCGTGCTCTTATCACTGTGAGGCAAAAATTCTCTAATTGTCTTCTCTATCATTATATGAATGATCTTTTATTGGCTGCTCCTAGTAAAGAGCAGGATAAATTTTTTATTCATGTGAAAAAAGCTTTACGTGATTTTAATCTTCAAATTGCTCCTGAAAAATTTCAAACTGAATTTCCTATTNTTGTCTTCTCTATCATTATATGGATGATCTTTTATTGGCTGCTCCTAGTAAAGAGGAGCAGGATAATTTTTTATTCATGTGAAAAAAGCTTTACGTGATTTTAATCTTCAAATTGCTCCTGAAAAATTTCAAACTGAATTTCCTATTTCATATTTAGGTGCTATTTTGGAACGACAAAGAATAAAACCTCAAAAAGTCGAAATTAGACGAGATAATTTGAAAACTCTTAATGATTTTCAGAAGCTTTTGGGTGATATTAACTGGTTACGTCCCATGTTGGGGATCCCTATACATCAATTGTGTCATTTATTTTCTACCCTGGAGGGTGATGCTGCTCTTAATAGTCCTCAATCTCTTACTTCTCAAGCAATAGAGGAATTACACTTTGTAGAACATCGGTTAAATGAAGGATTTCTTACTTATCTACAACAGGATCAACCTATATATTTCATGGTGTTCCATATTCCCTATTCTACTGGTTTTTTGGAACGACAAAGAATAAAACCTCAAAAAGTCTAAATTAGACGAGATAATTTGAAAACTCTTACTGATTTTCAGAAACTTTTGGATGATATTAACTGGTTACGTCCCATGTTGGGGATTCCGACACATCAATTGCGTCATTTATTTTCTGCCCTGGAGGGTGATGCTGCTCTTAATAGTCCTCGATCTCTTACTTCTCAAGCAATAGAGGAATCACACTTTGTAGAACAACGGTTGAATGAAGGATTTCTTACTTATCTACAACAGGATCAACCTATATATTTCATGGTGTTCCATACTCTCTATTCTCCTACTGGAGTTATTGCAAAATCTGCAGGGTTGATTGAGTGGGTATTTTTACCCAATAATTATAAAAAAACTTACTACTTATATGGATAAAATTGCTTTCCTCATCCTGAAAGGTCAAGGCTGCATTACCCAGTTAATGGGAAGTGACCCTCAAACAATCATTACTCAACTTACTTCCACCCAAATTTCTAGTTGCTTACAGTTTAATGAAAATTGGCAGAAAGCTCTTGCATCTTATTCAGGGACTTTTTCTAATCATTATCCTCAATCTAAATTGATAGATTTTCTTCGACACATGCCAGTAATTTGTAAATCTCCCATATCTAATATTCCAGGTGAAGGGAAAACTATTTTTACAGATGCCAATAAAAATACTGCTGGCTATTGGACCGATACTGCTTCTAAAGTTGTTCCACATTCCTTTTCTTCCGTGCAGCCTGCTGAACTTTGGGCCACTTGTCTGGCACTACAGGATTTGTTTGATGTTCCTATTAATATTGTTTCTGATTCTAAATATGCAGTCTTTTCATGTACTTATATCCTTGTGTCTGCTGGACAAAATGCCGGACACTGCTGCTGCAGCTGGGGAGCACAGGGGCCGTGCACATCTCCAGGCGAGACTAGGCCTGAATCCCAGGTGGGGTTGGCAGGGGAAATCCAAGCCCTATATCAGCATGGGCGAGGGAAGCTCAGGCTCATGCCTCAGCACCAGACGAGGTATGAGGACCCGAGGAAGACTGGGGAGGAATCCCCAGAGGTGCCTCGCCACTCGCATGGTGACTGGATTCTCCTGAGTCCACAGGGATAAGTTCCTGAGGTCTGCGTCGTAACTCGAAAGGACCTCACCACAACTGGAGAAAAACGAGAAGCTTCT
The DNA here is from genome assembly GCA_006410535.1 of Litocranius walleri. NCBI lineage: Eukaryota > Metazoa > Chordata > Mammalia > Artiodactyla > Bovidae > Litocranius > Litocranius walleri. The sequence goes on along the minus strand of SJYG01001556.1, from coordinate 28,946 downwards.
CAGCTGCAGGTGGCGTGAGGCCCATGTCCATAGCCGAGTTTCGAGGGAAATCACCCCTTCCCTCTTGGACTTCAAAGACTCTTTCACACACTTGCTGTGACCCACGAAGTTCCCCACTCCACCCGTCCCCACTCGAGAGGAACTCCTAGGGTCCCGCTGCCAATCTAGAGGTGCCCAGTTTTACACTGCTCAGGTCCAGATGAGGGGACCTTTCCCTGCTCCGAAGGGAAAGGGATTTAGACGCTCCACATGCATCCCAAGAGAAGGCGCACACAACAGAAGATTCAGGAGCAGCCTCAGGTATCGGGCCACCTTTCCCCAACACCCGCAAATGCCTCGTCCACTCCAGATGAACCTGACTTCCCCGCACTGACTCGACTGTCATCCCAAGGATCAACTCCCGACACTGGCATTTGTGACAGCCCTGGGGTAATTGAGGGCTAGCCACCGATCCCTGTGTCCGCTCGACCAGCAGCCTGACAGTGCTGCTGCAGCTGGGGAGGCAAGCAGCCACTCACGTCTCCAGGCGAGACGAGGGCTGACTCCTTTTATGGGGTTCCAGCGGAATCCTAAGACCTGTGTCAGCTCGGACGAGGAAAGCTCAGGCTCCGGCCTCAGCAACTGACGAGGACTAGGGCCTGGATTGGACTGGGGAGGAATCCCAGAAAGCAGATGGCAACTGACACGGAGACTGGCCTCTCCTGAGGCCACAGGGGCGGATTCATGGGGTCCCCATCGTAATTCGAGAGCACCCCGCCGCAACTCGATAAAAACTAGAAGCTTCTCCCGTGCAGGCGGGGAGAGGACGTTTTTCCGCTTCGGCGTCTCGGGGAAAATACCCTTTGCCTCTTGGACCTCGAAAGGCTCCTTCACACCCTTGCTGTGATCCAAGGAGTTCCCTGGCCCACCCGTCCCAACTAGAGAGGAACCCCTAGGGTCTCGCCATGAATCAAGAGCCCCGTTTCCCCCTGCTCAGCTCCAGATGAGGGTCGCTTCCTTGCTCCGACGGGAAAGGTTTCCTGGCGCTGCCTTCCCATCCCAAGAGGAGGCGCACGTACCAGGAGAGTCAAGTGGAGACTCACGGGTCGGTGCACCATTCGCCAAGACCGCCAAATGTTCCGTCCACTCCAGATGAACCTGACTGCCCTGCACTGCCTCGACTGGCACTCCGAGGCTCAACTCCTGACACACTGGCACGTGTGACAGCCCAGGGGTTCCTTGAGAGCAAACCACCGATCCCTGTATTCTTTCGATGGAAAGTCGGACTCTGTGGCTGCAGGTGGGGAGGAAAGCCGCCTTGCACGTCTCCAGGCGAGAGGAGTCCTGAATTTCTTGTGGGGGCTCCCGGAAACTCCAATTATGTCAACATGGGCAGAGAAATCTCAGGCTGCGGCATCAGCACCAAACGCGGACTGAAGACCCACCACGACTCGGGAGGCATCCCCAAGGGTGCCTCGCAATTCGTACAGAGACTGGCCTCTCCTGAGTCCACAGGGGCGGGTCCCCGGGGTCCGCATCTAAACTCAAGAGGACCCGGCCGCCACTCCAGAAAAACCAGAAGCCTCTCCTCTGCAGGCGGGGTTAGAACCTAGTCGAGTGCAGTGTCTCGAGGGAAATCACCCCTTCCTACTTGGAGCTCGACAGGCTCATTCACACCCTTGTCATCACCCAACAATTTCCCCGCTAAACACGTCCACTCTCGAGAGGAATCCCGAGGGTCCTGCAGCGACTCAAGAGGAGCCCTGTTTGCCCATGCTCAGCTCCAGATGAGGGACCTTTCCCTCCTTCATCGAAAAAGGGTTTCTGCAGCTCCTCTCGCAACCCAAAAGAATGCGCTAGCAACAGGAGGTTCGGGAGGAGCCTCAAGGGTTGGGCCACAGTTCCTCAAGACCCACAAATGCCTCGTTAACTCCAGATGAAACTGACTGCACTGCACTGCCTCGACTGTCAACTGAGGTTCGACTCCCGACACAATGGCAAGAGCAACAACCCTGGGGTGCCTCGAGGTCAAGCCACAGATTCTTGTGTCTGCTGGACAAAAAGCCGGACACTGCTGCTGCAGCTGGGGAGCAAAGGGGCCGTGCACGTCTCCAGACGAGACCAGGCCTGAATGCCCTGTGGAGTCCGCAGGGGAAACCCAAGCCCTATGTCAGCATGGGCGAGGGAATCTCAGGCTCATGCCTCAGCACCAGACGAGATATGAGGACCCGAGGAAGACTGGGGATGATTCCCAAGAGGTGCCTCGCCACTCGCATGGTGACTCGATTCACCTGAATCCACAGGGACAGGTTCCTGGGATCTGTGTCAATGCTCGATAGGACCCCGCTACAACTGGAGAAAAACCAGAAGCTTCTCCCCTGCAGGTGACGTGAGGCTCATGTCCGTTGCGAAGTCTCGAGGGAAATCACCCCTTCCCTCATGGACCTCAAAGTCTTTTTCACACACTTGCTGTGACCCACGAAGTTCCCCGCTCGACCTGTCCCCACTCGAGAGGAACTCCTACGGTCCCGCTGCCACTTAAGAGGTGCCCCGTTTTACACTGTCATTCCAGATGAGGAGCCCTTTCCCTGCTCCATCGGGAACGGGATCTAGACGCTCCAATAGCATCCCAAGAGGAGGCACATGCACCAGAAGAGTCCAGAGCAGCCTCAGGGATAAGGCCACCTTTCCCCAAGACCCGCAAATGCCTCGTCCACTCCAGATGAACCTGACTCCCCCGCACTGATTCGACTGTCACCCCGAGGATCAACTCCCGACACAGGCAAGTATTACAGCCCTAGGGTACCTCGAAGGCAAGCCACCGATCCCTGTGTCCGCTCGACCAGCAGCCTGACAGTGCTGCTGCAGCTGGGGAGGCAAGTGGCCGAGCACGTCTCCGGGTGAGACGAGGGCTGACTCCTTTGAGGGGGCTCCAGCTGAATACTAAGACCTGTGTCAGCTCGTACGAGATAAGCTCAGGCTCCGGCCTCAGCAACTGAAGATGACTAGGGCCTGGATTTGACTGGGGAGAAATCCTAGAAAAGGCATGGCAACTGATACGGAGACTGCACTCTCCTGAAGCCACAGGGGCGGATCCATGGTGTACCTATCATAACTCGAGAGCACACCGCCACATCTCAATAAAAACCAGAAGCTTCTCCCGTGCAGGCGAGGTGAGGACGTTTTTCCGCTGCGGCGTCTGGAGGAAAATACCCCTTCCCTCTTGGACCTCAACAGGCTCATTCACACCCTTGCTGTGATCCAAGAAGTTCCTTGGCACACGCATCCCAAATCGAGAGGAACCCGTAGGGTCCCACCAAGAATTAAGAGCCTCATTTCACCTTGCTCAGCTCCAGATGAGGGGCCCCTTCCTTGCTCCGATGAAAAAGGTTTCCCGGTGCTGCCTTCCCATTTCAAGAGGAGGCGTGCGTACCGGGAGAGTCAAGTGGAGACTCACGGGTTGGTGCACCATTCGCCAAGACCGCCAAATGTCACGTCCAATTTAGATGAACCTGACTGCCCTGCACTGCCTCGACTGGCACTCCGAGGCTCAACTCCTGACACACTGGCACTTGTGTCAGACCAGGGGTACCTTGAGAGCAAGCCACTGATCCCTGTGTTCTTTCAATGGAAAGTCAGACAATTCGGCTGCAGGTGGGGAGGAAAGCGGCCTTGCACGTCTCCAGGCGAGACGAGGCCTGAATTTCTGGTGGGGGCTCCAGGGAACTCCAATTAAGTCAACACGGGCAAAGAAATCTCAGGCTGCGGCATCAGCACCAAATGCGGACTGAGGACCTGCGACGACTTGGGAGGCATCCCAGAGGCGCCTCGAAACTCGGACAGAGACTGGCCTCTCCTGTGGCCACCGGGGCCGGTCCCCGGAGTGCCCTTCGTAACTCAAGACGACCCGGCCGCCACTCCAGAAAAACCAGAACCCTCTCCTCTGCAGGCGCGGTTAGGACCTAGTCCACTGCGGCGTCTCGGGGGAAATCACCCCATCCCTCTTGGAGCTTGACAGGCCCATTCACACCCTTGTGATGACCCAACAAGTTCCCTGTCAAACCCATACACACTCGAGAGGAATCCTGAGGGTCCTGCAGCGACTCAAGAGGAGCCCCGTTTGCCCATGCTCAGCTCCAGATGAGGGACCTTTTCATCCTTCATTGAAAAAGGGTTTCCACAGTTCCTCTCGCATACCAAAAGAAGGAGCTAGCAACAGGAGGTTCGGGAGGAGACTCCAGGGTCGGGCCACCGTTCCCCAAGACCCCCAAATGCCTCCTTATCTCCAGATGAAAATGACTGCACTGCACTGCCACGACTGTCAACTGAGGTTGGACTCCCGACACCATGGCAAGAGCAACAGCCCTGGCGTGCCTCAAGGTCAAGCCACAGATCCTTGTGTCTGCTGGACAAAAAGCTGGACACTGCTCCTGCAGCTGGGGAGCAAAGGGGCCGTGCACGTCTCCAGGCGAGACCAGGCCTGAATCTCCTGTAAGGTCGGCAGGGGAAGCCTAAGCCCTATGTCAGCATGGGCGAGGGAAGCTCAGGCTCATGCCTCAGCACCAGACGAGGTATGAGGACCCGAGGAAGACTGGGGAGGAATCCCCAGAGGTGCCTCACCACTCGCATGGTGACTGGATTCTCCTGAGTCCACAGGGACAGGTTCCTGGGGTCTGCATCATAACTCGATAGGACCCCGCCACAACTGGTGAAAAACGAGAAGCTTCTCCCCTGCAAGTGGCGTTAGGCCCATGTCCGTAGCGGAGTCTCGAGGGAAATCACCCCTTCCCTCTTGGACCTCAAAGACTCTTTTACACACTTGCTGTGACCCACGAAGTTCCCCACTCCACCCGTCCCCACTCGAGAGGAACTCCTAGGGTCCCGCCACCACTCAAGAGGAGCCCCGTTTTACACTGCTCAGGTCCAGATGAAGGGCCCTTTCCCTGCTCCATCAGGAAAGGGATCTAGACGCTCCACTCACATCCCAGGAGGATGCCCAGGCACCAGAAGATTCGGGAGCAGCCTCAGGGATCGGGCCACCATTCCCCAACACCCGCAAAGGCCTCCTCCACTCCAGATGAACCTGACTTCCGCGCACTGACTCGACTGTTACCCCGAGGATCAACTCCCAACACTGGAATGTGTGACAGCCCTGGGGTAATCGAGGACTAGCCATTGATCCCTGTGTCCTCTTGACCGGCAGCCTGACAGTGCTGCAGCAGCTGGAGAGGCAAGCGGCCGTGCACCTCTCCAGGCGATACGAGGTCTGACTCATTGAGGGGGCTCCAGCGAAATCCTAAGTCCTGTGTCAGCTCGGACAAGGTAAGCTCAGGCTCCAGCCACAGCAACTGACGATGACCAGGGCCTGCCTTGGACTGGGGAGGAATCCCAGAAAGCGGATGGCAACTGATACGGAGACTGGCCTCTCCTGAGGCCACAGCGGCGGGTCCATGGGGTCCCCAGAGTAACTTGAGAGTACCCTGCCGCAACTCGATAAAAACCAGAAGCTTCTCTGGTGAAGGCGTGGAGAGGACGTTTTTCTGCTGCGGCATCTCGGGGAAAATACCCCTTCCCACTTGGACCTCGAAAGGCTCCTTCACACCCTTGCTGTGATCCAAGAAGTTCCCTGGCCCACCCGTCCCAACTCGAGAGGAACCCCTAGGGTCCCACCGTGAATCAAGAGCCCCGTTTCCCCCTGCTCAGCTCCAGATGAGGGGCCCCTTCCTTGCTCCGACGGGAAAGGTTTCCCGGCGCTGCCTTTCTATCCCAAGAGGAGGCACACGTACCGGGAGAGTCAAGTGGAGACTCACGGGTCGGTGCACCATTTGCCAAGACCGCCAAATGTCCCCTCCACTCCAGTTGAACCTGACTGCCCTGCACTGCGTCGACTGGCACTCCGAGGCTCAACTCGTGACAGACAGGCACGGGTGACAACCCAGGGGTACCTTGAGAGCAAGCCACCGATCCCTGTGTTCTTTCGATGGAAAGTCGGACTGTGTGGCTGCCGGTGGGGAGGAAAGCGGCCTTGCACGTCTCCAGGCGAGACGAGGCCTGAGTTTCTTGTGGGGGCTTCAGGGGAACACCAATTATGTCAACACGGGCAAAGAAAGCTCAGGCTGCGGCATCAGCACCAAACGCGGACTGAAGACCCGCGACGACTCGGGAGGCATCCCCAAGGGCGCCTCGCAACTCGAACAGAGACTGGCCTCTCCTGAGTCCACAGGGGCGGGTCCCTGGGGTCCGCATCAAAACTCAGGAGGACCCGGTCGCCACTCCAGAAAAACCAGAAGCCTTTCCTCTGCAGGCGGGGTTAGGACCTAGTCCGCTGCGGCGTCTCGGGGGAAATCACCTCTTCCCTCTTGGAGCTTGACAGGCTCATTCACACCCTTGTCATGACCCAACGAGTTCCCCGCCAAACCCGTCCACTCTCAAGAGGAACCCTGAGGGCCCTGCAGCGACTCAAGAGGAGCCCCGTTTGCCCATGCTCAGCTCCAGATGAGGGACCTTTCCCTCCTTCATCGAAAAAGGGTTTCCGCAGCTCCTCTCGCAACCCAAAAGAAGGCGCTAGCAACAGGAGGTTCGGGAGGAGCCTCAGGGGTCAGGCCACAGTTCCTCAAGACCCACAAATGCCTCGTTAACTCCAGATGAAACTGACTGCCCTGCACTGCCTCGACTGTCACCTGAGGTTCGACTCCCGACACAATGGCAAGAGCAACAGCCCTGGGGTGCCTCGAGGTGAAGCCCAGATCCTTTTGGCTGCTGGACAAAAAGCCGGACACTGCTGCTGCAGCTGGGGAGCAAAGGGGCCGTGCACATCTCCAGGCGAGACCAGGCCTGAATGCCCTGTGGAGTCCGCAGGGGAAACCCAAGACCTATGTCAGCAAGGGCGAGGGAAGCTCAGGCTCATGCCTCAGCACCAGACGAGATATGAGGACTCGAGGAAGACCGGGGAAGATTCCCAAGAGGTGCCTCGCCACTCGCATGGTGACTCGATTCACCTGAATCCACAGGGACAGCTTCCTGGGATCTGCGTGGTAGCTCGATAGGACCCCGCCACAACTGGAGAAAAACGAGATGCTTCTCCCCTGCAGGTGGCGTGAGTCCCATGTCCGTTGCGAAGTCTCGAGGGAAATCACCTCTTCCCTCTTGGACCTCAAAGTCTTTTTCACACACTTGCTGTGACCCACGAAGTTCCCCGCTCGACCTGTCCCCACTCGAGAGGAACTCTTACGGTCCCGCCGCCACTCAAGAGGAGCCCGGTTTTACACTGCTCATTCCAGATGAGGGGTCCTTTCCCTGCTCCATTGGGAAAGGGATCTAGACGCTCCAATAGCATCCCAAGAGGAGGCGCACGCACCAGAAGAGTCCGGAGCAGCCTCAGGGATAAGGCCACCTTTCCCCAAGACCCGCAAATGCCTCGTCCACTCCAGAGAAACCTGACTTCCCCGCACTGACTCGACTGTCACCCCGAGAATCAACTCCTGAAACTGGCATGTGTCACAGCCCTGTGGTACCTCGAGGGAAACCCACCAAACCCTGTGTTCACTCGACCGGCAGCCTGACAGTGCTGCTGCAGCTGGGGAGGCAAGCGGCCGAGCACGTCTCCAGGCGAGACGAGGGCTGACTCCTTTGAGGGGGGTCAAGCAGAATCCTGAGATCTGTGTCAGCTCGGATGAGGTAAGCTGAGGCTCCGGCCTCAGCAACTGACGATGACTAAGGCCTGGCTTTGAGTGGGGAGGAATCCCAGAAAGCGAGTGGCAACTGATACGGAGACTGGCCTCTCCTGAGGCCACAGCGGCGGGTCCATGGGGTCCCCAGCGTAACTCGAGAGCATCCCGCCGCAACTCGATAAAAACCAGAAGCTTCTCTGGTGAAGGCGTGGAGAGGACGTTTTTCCACTGCGGCGTCTCGGGGAAAATACCCCTTCCCTCTTGGACCTCGAAAGGCTCCTTCACACCCTTGCTGTGATCCAAGAAGTTCCCTGGCCCACCCGTCCCAACTCGAGAGGAACCCCTAGGGTCCCGCCGCGAATCAAGAGCCCCGTTTCCCCCTGCTCAGCTCCAGATGAATGTCCCCTTCCTTGCTCTGATGGGAAAGGATTCCCGGCGATGCCTTCCCATTCCAAGAGGAGGCGTGCGTACCGGGAGAGTCAAGTGTAGACTCACGGGTCGGTGCACCATTCGCCAAGGCCGCCAAATATCCCGTCCACTCCAGATGAACCTGACTGCCCTGCACTGCCTTGACTGGCACTCCGAAGCTCAACTCCTGACACACTGGCACGTGTGACAAACCAGGTGTACCATGAGAGCAAGCCACTGATCCCTGTGTTCTTTCGATGGAAAGTCAGACTATTGGGATGCAGGTGGGGAGGAAAGCGGCCTTGCACGTCTCCAGGCGAGACAAGGCCTGAATTTTTTGTTGCGGCTCCAGGGAACTCCAATTATGTCAACACGGGCAAAGAAATCTCAGGCTGCGGCATCAGTACCAAACGCGGACTGAGGACCTGCAACAACTCGGGAGGGATCCCCAGAGGCGCCTCGCAACTCGTACAGAGACTGGCCTCTCCTGTGGCCACCGCGGCGGGTCCTCGGGGTCCGCTTCGTAACTCAAGAGGACCCGGCTGCCACTCCAGAAAAACCAGAAGCCTCTCCTCTGCAGGTGGGGTTAGGACCCAGTCCGCTGCGGCGTCTCGGGGGAAATCACCCCTTCCCTCTTGGAGCTTGACAGGCCCATTCAAACCCTTGTGATGACCCAACAAGTTCCCTGCCAAACCCATACACACTCGAGAGGAATCCTGAGGGTCCTGCAGCGACTCAAGAGGAGCCCCGTTTGCCCATGCTCAGCTCCAGATGAGGGACCTTTCCATCCTTCATCGAAAAATTGTTTCCACAGCTCCTCTCGCATACCAAAAAAGGTGCTAGCAACAGGAGGTTCGGGAGGAGACTCCAGGGTCGGGCCACCGTTCCCCAAGACCCCCAAATGCCTCCTTATCTCCAGATGAAAATGACTGCACTGCATTGCCACGACTGTCAACTGAGGTTTGACTCCCGACACCATGGCAAGAGCAACAGCCCTGGCGTACCTCGAGGTCAAGCCACAGATCCTTGTGTCTGCTGGACAAAAAGCTGGACACTGCTCCGGCAGCTGGGGAGCAAAGGGGCCGTGCACGTCTCCAGGCGAGACCAGGCCTGAATCTCCTGTGGGGTGGGCAGGGGAACCCTAAGCTCTATGTCAGCATGGGCGAGGGAAGCTCAGGCTCATGCCTCAGCACCAGACGAGGTATGAGGACCCGAGGAAGACTGGGGAGGAATCCCCAGAGGTGCCTCGCCACACGCATGGTGACTGGATTCTCCTGAGTCCACAGGGACAGGTTCCTGGGGTCTGGGTCGTAACTCGATAGGACCCCGCCACAACTGGTGAAAAACGAGAAGCTTCTCCCCTGCAAGTGGCGTGAGGCCCATGTCAGTAGCGGAGTCTCGAGGGAAATCACCCCTTCCCTCTGGACCTCAAAGACTCTTTCACACACTTGCTGTGACCCACGAAGTTCCCCCCTCCACCCGTCCCCACTCGAGAGGAACTCCTAGGGTCCCGCCAACACTCAAGAGGAGCCCCGTTTTACGCTGCTCAGGTCCAGATGACGGGCTTTGTCCCTGCTCCATCGGGAAATGGATCTAGACGCTCCACTCATCCCAAGAGGAGGCGCACGCACCAGAAGAGTCGGGAGGAACATCAGGGATCGGGCCACCTTTCCCCAAGACCCGCAAATGCCTCGTCCACTCCAGATGAATCTGACGTCCCCGCACTGACTCGACTGTCACCCCGAGGATCAACTCCCGACACTGGCATGTGTGACAGCCCTGGGGTACATTGAGGGCAAGCCACCGATCCGTGTGTCTGCTCGACCGCCAGCCTGACAGTGCTGCTGCAGCTGGGGAGGCAAGTGGCCGCGCACGTCTCCAGGCGAGTCGAGGGCTGACTCCTATGAGGGGGCCCAAGCGGAATACTAAGACCTATGTCAGCTCGGACAAGGTAAGCTGAGGCTCCGGCCTCAGCAACAGACGAAGACTAGGACCCGGCGTTGACTGGGGAGGAATCCCAGAAAGCGCATGGCAACTGACACTGAGACTGGCCTCTCCTGAGGCGACAGGAGAAGGTCCCTGGGGTCCCCATCGTAACTCGAGAGCATCCCGCCGCAACTCGATGAAAACCAGAAGCTTCTCCCGTGCAGGCGGGGAGAGGACGTTTTTCCACAGCAGCGTCTCGGGGAAAATACCCCTTCCCTCTTGGACTTCGAAAGGCTCCTTCACACCGTTGCTGTGATCCAAGAAGTTCCCTGGCCCACCCGTCCAAATCGAGAGGAACCCCTAGGGTCCTGCCGTGAATCAAGAGCCCCGTTTCCCCCTGCTCAGCTCCAGATGTGTGGCCCTTTCCTTGCTCCTACTGGAAAGGTTTCCCGGCGCTGCTTTCCCATCCCAAGAGGAGGCGCGAGTACCGGGAGTGTCAAGTGGAGTCTCATGGGTCGGAGCACCATTTGCCAACTTTGCCAAATGTCCCGTCCACTCCAGATGAACCTGACTGCCCTGCACTGCCTCGACTGGCACTCCGAGGCTCAACTCCTGACACACTGCCACGTGTGACTGCAAAGGGTTACCTTGAGAGCAAGCCACCCATCCCTGTGTTCTTTCGATGGAAATTCCGACTCTGCAGCTGAAGGTGGGGAGGAAAGCGGACTTGCACGTCTCCAGACGAGATGAGGCCTTCATTTCTTGTGGGGGCTCCAGGGGAACCCCATTTATGTCAACAAGGGCAAAGAAAGCTCAGGATGCGGCATCAGCACCAAACGCAGACTGAGGACCCGCGACGACTCGGGAGGCATCCACAGAGGCGCCTCCCAAATCGTACAGAGCCTGGCCTCTCCTGAGGACACCGGGGCGGGTCCTCGGGGTGGGCATCGTAACTGAAGTGGACCCGGCCGCCACTTCAGAAAAATCAGAAGCCTCTCCTCTGCAGGTGGGGTTAGATCCTAGTCTGCTGTGGCGCCTTGGAGGAAATCATTCCTTCCCACTTGGAGCTCGACAGGCACATTCACACCCTTGTGATGACCCAACAAGTTCCCCGCCACACCCGACCACACTCGAGAGGAACACCAGTGGTCATGCAGCGACTCAAGAGGTGCCCTGTTTGCCCATGCTCAGCTCCAGATGAGGGACCTTGCCCTCTTTCATCGAAAAAGGATTTCCGCTGCTCCTCTCACAACCCAAAAGAAGGCGCTAGCAACAGGAGGTTCGGGAGGAGCCTCAAGGGTCAGGCCACAGTTCCTCAAGACCCACAAATGCCTCGTTAACTCCAGATGAACCTGACTGCCCTGCACTGCCTCGACTGTCATTCTGAGGCTCAACTCCTGACACACTGGCACGTGTGACAGACCAGGGGTACCTTGAGAGCAAGCCACCGATGCCTGTGTTCTTTCGATGGAACATGGGAATTTGCAGCTGCAGGTGGGGAGGAAAGCGACCTTGCACGTCTCCAGGCGAGAGGAGTCCTGAATTTCTTGTGGGCGCTCCAGGAAACTCCAATTATGTCAACACGGGCAAAGAAATCTCATGCTGCGGCATCAGCACCAAACGCGAACTGAGGCCCTTCGATGACTCGGGAGGCATCCCAGAGGCGTCTCGCAACTGGTACAGAGACTGGCCTCTCCTGTGGTCACCCGGGGTCCGTGTCGTAACTCAAGAGGACCCGGCCGCCATTCCAGAAAAACCAGAAGCCTCTCCTCTACAGGCGGGGTTAGGACCTAGTCTGCTGCGTCGTCTCGGGGGAAATCATCCCTTCCCTCTTGGAGCTCAACAGACACATTCACTCCTTTGTGATGATCGAACAAGTTTCCCACCCCACCCGTCCACACTCGAGAGGAACCCCGAGGATCCTGGAGTGAATCAACAGGAACCCCGTTTGCCTATGCTCAGCTCCAGATGAGGGACCTTTCCCTCCTTCATCGAAAAAGGGTTTCCACAGCTCCTCTCGCAACCCAAAAGAAGGCGCTAGCAACAGGAGGTTCGGGAGGAGCCTCAAGGGTCAGGCCACAGTTCCTCAAGACCCACAAATGCCTCGTTAACTCCAGATGAAACTGACTGCCCTGCACTGCCTCGACTGTCACCTGAGGTTCGACTCCCGACACCATGGCAAGAGCAACAGCCCTGGGGTGCCTCGAGGTGAAGCCCAGATCCTTTTGGCTGCTGGACAAAAAGCCGGACACTGCTGCTGCAGCTGGGGAGCAAAGGGGCCGTGCACGTCTCCAGGCGAGACCAGGCCTGAATGCCCTGTGGAGTCCGCAGGGGAAACCCAAGACCTATGTCAGAAAGGGCGAGGGAAGCTCAGGCTCATGCCTCAGCACCAGACGAGATATGAGGACTCGAGGAAGACCGGGGAAGATTCCCAAGAGGTGCCTCGCCACTCGCATGGTGACTCGATTCACCTGAATCCACAGGGACAGCTTCCTGGGATCTGCGTGGTAGCTTGATAGGACCCCGCCACAACTGGAGAAAAACGAGATGCTTCTCCCCTGCAGGTGGCGTGAGTCCCATGTCCGTTGCGAAGTCTCGAGGGAAATCACCTCTTCCCTCTTGGACCTCAAAGTCTTTTTCACACACTTGCTGTGACCCACGAAGTTCCCCGCTCGACCTGTCCCCACTCGAGAGGAACTCCTACGGTCCCGCCGCCACTCAAGAAGAGCCCCGTTTTACACTGCTCAGGTCCAGATGAAGGTCCCTTTCCCTGCTCCACCGGGAAAGGGATCTAAATGCTCCACTCACAACCCAAGAGGAGGCGAACGCACCTGAAGAGTCGGGAGCAGCCTCAGGGTTCTGTCCACCTTTCCCCAAGACCCGCAAATGCCTCGTCCTCTCCATATGAACCTCACTTCCCCGCACTGACTCGACTGTCACCCTGAGGATCAACTCCCGACACTGGCATGTGTGACAGCCCTGGGGTACCTCGAGGGTAGGCCACCGATCTCTGTGTCCGCTCGACTGGCAGCCTGCCAGTGCTGCTGCAGCTGGGGAGGCAAATGGCCACGCACATCTCCAGGCGAGACGAGGGCTGACTCCTTTGATGGGGATCCAGCGGAATTCTTAGACCTGTGTCAGCTCGGACGACGTAAGCTGAGGCTCCGGTCTCAGCAACTGAGGATGACTAGGTCCTGGCTTGGACTGGGGAGGAATCCCAGAAAGTGCTTGGCAATGGATACAGAGACTGGCCTCTCCTGAGGCCACAGGGGCGGATCCAAGGGGGCCCCATCTTAACTCCAGAGCACCCCGGCGCAACTCATTAAAATCCCGAAGGTTCTCCCATGCATTCGGACATAGGACGTTTTCCCTGGGGCGTCTTTGGGAAAATATCCCTTCCCTCTTCGACCTCGAAAGGCTCCTTCACATCCTCGCTGTAATCCAAGAAGTTCCCTGGCACACCAGTTCCAACTCGAGAGGAACCCCTAGGGTCCCGCCTCGAATCAAGAGCCCCGTTTCACCCTGCTCAGCTCCAGATGAGGGGCCCCTTCATTGATACGATGGGAAAGGTTTCCCGGCATTGCCTTCCCATCCCAAGAGGAGACGGGAGTACAGGGAGAGTCAAGTGGAGACTCACGGGTCGGTGCACCATTCGCCAAGACCTCCAAATGTCCCGTCCACTCCAGATCAACCTGACTGCCCTGCACTGCCTCGACTGGCACTCCGAGGCTCAACTCCTGACACAATGGAACGTGTGACAGCCCAGGGGTACCTTGAGAGTAAGCCACTGATCCCTGTGTTCTTTCGATGGAAAGTCGGACTCTGTGGCTGCAGGTGGGGAGGAAAGCGGCCTTGCACGTCTCCAGGCAAGACGAGGCCTGAATTTCTTGTGGGGGCTCCAGGAGAACCCCAATTATGTCAACACGGGCAAAGAAAGCTCAGGCTGGGGCATCAGCACCAAACACGGACTGAGGATCCACGACGACTCAGAAGGCATCCACAGAGGCTCCTCAAAACTCATACAGAGACTGGCCTCTCCTGAGGCCACCGGGGCGGGTCCCCAGGGTCCGTGTCGTAACTCAAGAGGATCCGGCCGCCACTCCAGAAAAACCAGAAGCCTTTCCTCTGCAGGCGGGGTTAGGACCTAGTCCGCTGCGGCGTCTCGGGGGAAATCATCCCTTCCCTCTTGGAGTTCGACAGGCTCATTCACACCCTTGTGATGACCCAAGTTCCCCGCCACAGCCGTCCACACTCGAGCGGAACCACGAGGGTCCTGCAGCGACTCAAGGGGAGCCCCGATTGCTTATGCTCAGCTCCAGATGAGGGACCTTTCCCTCCTTCATCGAAAAAGGGTTTCCGCAGCTCCTCTAGCATCCCAAAAGAAGGCGCTAGCAACAGGAGGTTCGGGAGGAGCCTTAAGTGTCGGGCCACAGTTCCTCAAGACCCCCAAATACCTCGTTATCTCCATATGAAAATGACTGCCCTACACTGCTTCGACTGTCAACTGAGGTTCGACTCCCGACACAATGGCAAGAGCAACAGCTACAGGGTGCCTCGAGGTCAAGCCACAGATCCTTGTTCTGCTGGACAAAAAGCCGGGCACTGCTGCTGCAGCTGGGGAGCAAAGGGGCCCTGCACGTCTCCAGGCGAGACCAGGCCAGAATCCCATGTGGGGTCAGCTGGGGAACCCCAAGCCCTATGTCAGCATGGGCGAGGGAAGCTCAGGCTGACGCCTCAGCACCAGACGAGGTATCAGGACCCGAGGAAGACTGGGGAGGAATCCCCAGAGGTGCCTCGCCACTGGCATGGTGACTGCATTCTCCTGAGTCCACAGGGACAGCTTCCTGGGATCTGCGTGGTAGCTCGATAGGACCCCGCCACAACTGGAGAAAAACCAGGAGCTTCTCCCCTGTAGGTGGCGTGAGGCCCATGACTGTAGCAGAGTCTCGAGGGAATCACCCCTTCCCTCTTGGACCTCAAAGTCTCTTTCACACACTTGCTGTGACCCACGAAGTTGCCCGCTCCACCCGTCCCCAAACCAGAGGAACACCTAGGGTCCCGCCGCCACTCAAGAGGAGCCCCGTTTTACACTGCTCAGGTCCAGATGAGGGGCCCTTTCCCTGCTCCATTGCGAAAGTGATCTAGACGCTCCACTCACAACCCAAGAGGAGGCGACCGCACCAGAAGTGTCAGGAGCAGCCTCAGGGATTGGGCCACCATTCCCCAAGACTCGCAAATGCCTCGTCCACTCCAGATGAACCTCACTTCCCTGCACTGACTGGACTGTCACCCCGAGGATCAACTCCCGACACTGGCATGTGTGACAGCCCTGGGGTACCTCGAGGGTAAGCCACTGATCTCTGTGTCCGCTCGACCAGCAGCCTGAGCGTGCTGCTGCAGCTGGGGAGGTAAGTGGCCACGCACATCTCCAGGCGAGACGAGGGCTGACTCCTTTGATGGGGATCCAGCGGAATCCTCAGACCTGTGTCAGCTCAGACGAGGAAAGCTCAGGCTCCGGCCTCAGCAACTGACGATGACTAGGGCCTGGCTTGGACTGGGGAGGAATCCCAGAAAGCGCATGGCAACTGATACGGAGACTGGCCTCTCCTGAGGCCACAGGGGCGGATCCATGGGGTCCCCATCGTAACTCGAGAGCACCCCGCCGCAACTCAATAAAATCCCGAAGCTTCTCCCATGCATGCGGGCACAGTACGTTTTTCCCTATGGCGTCTCGGGGAAAATACCCCTTCCCTCTTGGACCTCGAAAGGCTCCTTCACACCCTCGCTGTGATCCAAGAAGTTCCCTGGCCCACAGGTCCCTAATCGAGAGGAACTCCTAGGGTCCCGCAGCGAATCAAGAGCCCCGTTTCCCCCTGCTCAGCTCCAGATGAGGGTCCCCTTCATTGCTACGACTGGAAAGGTTTCCCGGCGCTGCCTTCCCATCCCAAGAGGAGGCGCGAGTTCCAGGAGAGTCAAGTGGAGACTCACGGGTCGGTGCACCATTCGCCAAAACCGCCAAATGTCCCGTCCACTCCAGATCAGCCTGACTGCCCTGCACTGCCTCGACTGGCACTCCAAGGCTCAACTCCTGACACACTGGCACGTGTGACAGCTTAGGGGTACCTTGAGAGCAAGCCACCGATCCCTGTGTTCTTTCGATGGAAAGTAGGACTGTGCGGCTGCAGGAGGGGAGGAAAGCGGCCTTGCACGTCTCCAGGCGATATGAGGTTTGAATTACTTGTGGGGGCTCCAGGGGAACCCCAAATATATCAACACGGGCAAAGATAGCTCAGGCTTCGGCGTCAGCACCAAACACGGACTGAGGATCTGAGACGACTTGGGAGGCATCAACATAGGTTCCTCGCAACTCGTACAGAAACTGGCCTCTCCTGAGGCCACCGGGGCGGGTCCCCAGGGTCCGCGTCGTAACTCAAAAGGACCCGGCCGCCACTCCAGAAAAACCAGAATCCTTTCCTCTGCAGACGGGGTTAGGACCTAGTCTGCTGCGGGGTCTTGGGGGAAATCATCCCTTTCCTTTGGAGCTCGACAGGCACATTCACACCCTTGTGATGACCCAACAACTTCCCCGCCACACCCGTCCACACTCGAGAGGAACCTGGAGGGTCCTGCAGCGACTCAAGGGGAGCCCCGTTTGCTTATGCTCAGCTCCAGATGAGGGACCTTTCCCTCCTTCATCGAAAAAGGGTTTCCGCAGCTCCTCTAGCATCCCAAAAGAAGGCGATAGCAACAGGAGGTTCGGGAGGAGCCTCAAGGGTCAAGCCACTGTTCCCTAAGACACCCAAATGCCTCGTTATCTCCAGATGAAAATGACTACACTGCACTGCCTAGACTGTCAACTGAGGTTCGACTTCCGACACAATGGCAAGAAAAACAGCCATGGCTTGCCTCGAAGTCAAGCCACAGATCCTTGTGTCTGCTGGACAAAAAGCCGGACACTGCTGCTGCAGCTGGGGAGCAAAGGGGCCCTGCACGTCTCCAGGCGAGACCAGGCCTGAATCCCATGTGGGGTCGGCTGGGGAACCCCAAGCCCTATGTCAGCATGGGCGAGGGAAGCTCAGGCTCACGTCTCAGCACCAGACGAGGTATGAGGACACGAGGAAAACTGGGGAGGAATCCCCAGACGTGCCTCGCCACTGGCATGGTGACTGGATTCTCCTGAGTCTACAGGGATAGGTTCCTGGTGTCTCCGTCATAACTCGATAGGACCCCGCCAAAACTGGAGAAAAACCAGAAGCTTCTCCCGTGCAGGCGGGGAGAGGACGTTTTTCCACTTCGGCGTTTCGGGGAAAATACCCCTTCCCTCTTGGACCTCGAAAGGCTCCTTCACACCCTTGCTGTGATCCAAGAAGTTCCCTGGCCCACCGGTTCCAAATCGAGAGGAACCCCTAGGGTCCCGCCGCGAGTCAAGAGCCCCGTTTCCCCCTGCTCAGCTCCAGATGAGGGGCCCCTTCCTTGCTCCGACAGGAAAGGTTTCCCGGCGCTGCCTTCCCATCCCAAGAGGAGACGCGCGATCCGGGAGAGTCAAGTGGAGACTCACGGGTCGGTGCACCATTCACCAAAACCGCCAAATGTCCCGTCCACTCCAGATCAGCCTGACTGCCCTGCACTGCCTCGACTGGCACTCCGAGGCTCAACTCCTGACACACTGGCACGTGTGACAGCCCAGGGGTACCTTGAGAGCAAGCCACCGATCCCTGTGTTCTTTTGATGGAAAGTAGGACTGTGCGGCTGCAGGTGGGGAGGAAAGCGGCCTTGCACGTCTCCAGGTGAGACGAGGCCTGAATTTCTTGTGGGGGCTCCAGGGGAACCCCAATTATGTCAACACGGTAAAAGAAAGGTCAAGATTCGGCATCAGCACCAAACACGGACTGAGGATCCGAGACGACTTGGGAGGCATCCACAGAGGCGCCTCACGACTCGCACAGAGACTGCTCTCTACTGAGGCCACCGGGGCATGTCCCCAGGGTACGTGTCGTAACTCAAAAGGACCCGGCCGCCACTCCAGAAAAACCAGAATCCTTTCCTCTGCAGACGGGGTTAGGACCTAGTCTGCTGCGGGGTCTCGGGGGAAATCATCCCTTTCCTTTGGAGCTCGACAGGCACATTCACACCCTTGTGATGACCCAACAAGTTCCCCGCCACACCTGTCCACACTCGAGAGGAACCCCGAGGGTCCTGCAGCGACTCAAGAGGAGCCCGGTTTGCCCATGCTCAGCTCCAGATGAGGGACCTTTCCCTTCTTCGTCGAAAAAGGGTTTCCGTAGCTCGTCTCGCATCCCAAAAGAAGGCGCTAGCAACAGGAGGTTCGGGAGGAGCCTCAAGGATCGGGCCAACGTTCCCCAAGACCCCCAAATGCCTCCTTATCTCCAGGTGAAAATGACTGCACTGCACTGCCTGGACTGTCACCTGAGGATCCACTCCCGACACAATGGGAAGGGCAACAGCCCTGGGGTGCCTCGAAGTCAAGCCACAGATCCTTGTGTCTGCTGGACAAAAAGCCGGACACTGCTGCTGCAGCTGGGGAGCAAAGGGGCCCTGCACGTCTCCAGGCTTGACCAGGCCTGAATCCCAAGTGGGGTCGGCTGGGGAACCCCAAGCCCTATGTCAGCATGGGCGAGGCAAGCTCAGGCTCACGCCTCAGCATCAGATGAGGTATGAGGACCCGAGGAAGACTGGGGAGGAATCCCCAGAATTGCCTCACCACTCGCATGGTGACTGGATTCTCCTGAGTTCACAGGGACAGGTTCCTGGTGTCTGCGTCGTAACTCGATAGGACCCCGCCACAACTGGAGAAAAACCAGAAGCTTCTCTTCTGCAGATGGCGTGAGGTCCATGTCCCTAGTGGAGTCTTGAGGAAAATCACCCATTTCCTCTTTGACCACAATGTCTCTTTCACACACTTGCTGTGACCCAAAAACGGCCCTGCCCCAAACTTCTCACCTCGAGAGGGATGCCACGGGACCCATTGCGCATCCAGATGAGCCTCGTTTGGCCCTGGGAAGCTCCAGATGAAGGGGCCTTTTCCTGCTCCTTAGGAAAAGGTCTCCTTGGGCTTCCCTCGCATCCCAAGAGGAGGTGCTCACACCAGGAAAGTCGGGAGGGGCATCAAGGGTTGGGCCACCATTACCCAAGACTCCCAAATGCCTTGTCCAGTGCAGATGACCCTGACTACTCTGCAGTTTTGTGACTGTCACCCCGAGGCACAACGCCCGGCACAATGACACCTGTGACAGCCCTGGGTAGGACCTCGAGGGCAAGCCACAGATCCCTGTGTCCACTCGAAATGAAGCCTGACACTTGTGCTGCTACAGCTGGTCAGGCCAGTAGCCGTGTACGTGTCCAGGCGAGTCGAGACCTGTCTCCTCTGTGGGGGACTCAGGGCTACCCCAAGTCCTAAGTCCGAACAATGGAGGAAAAGCTCAGGCTCCAGCCTCAGCACAAGGCGAGGACTTAGCACCCAGAGGCGACTGAGGAGGAATCTCCAGAGGCGCCTCGCAACTGGCACGGAGACTGGCCTCTCCTGAGGCCACAGGGGCGGGTCCATGGGCTCCCGGTCTTACCTCGAGGAACCCCACCGCAACTCGAGACAAACCAAAAGCTATTACCTTGCCAGCCGGCTGAGGCCCTTGTCTGCTGTGGCGTCACGAGGAAAATCACCCCCTCCCTCTTGGACCTCAAAGGGCTCCTTCACCCCCTTGCTGTGATCCAAGGAAGGCCCTGCCCCACCCTTCTCACCTGGAGAGGGACGCCACGGGACCCATTGCGAATCCAGAGGGGCCCCGTTTGGCCCTGGGTAGCTCCAGATGAAGGGGCCTTTTCCTGCTCCTTAGGGAAAGGTCTCCTGGGGCTTCCCTCGCATCCCAAGAGTAGGTGCTCACACCAGGAAATTCGGGAGGAGCATCAAGGTTTGGGCCACCATTCCCCAAGACCCTTAAATGCCTTGCCCACTGCAGATAACCCTGACTGCCCTGCACTGCTGTGACTGTCAGCCCAAGGCTCGACGCCCAACACATTGGCACGTGAGTCAGCCCTGGGTAGGACCTCGAGGGCAAGCCACAGATCCCTGTGTCCGCTCGCCATGGAGTCTGACACTGCTGCTGCTGCAGCTGGTCAGGCCAGTAGCGGTGCACGTGTCCAGGCGAGACGAGACCTGTCTCATCTGTGGGGGACTCCTGGCTACCCAAAACCTAAGTCAGGACGGTGGAGGAAAGCTCAGGCTCCCGCCTCAGCCCAAGGCGAGGAATGAGCACCCAGAGACGATCGGGGAGGAATCCCCAGAGGCGCCCGTCAACTGGCACGGAGACTGGCCTCTCCTGAGGCCACAGGGACGGGTCCTTGGGCTCCCCGTCGTAACTCCAGAAACCCCGCCACAACTCGAGAAAAACCAGAAGCTTCTCCCTTACAAGTGGGCTCACGCCCTTGTCCGCTGCGGCATCACGAGGGAAATCACCCCTTTCCTCTTGGACCTCGAAGGGCTCCTTCACCCCTTGCCGTGACCCAAGAAAGGCCCTGCCCCAACCTTCTGACCTCGAGAGGCACGCCAAGGGACCCACTGCGATTCCAGACGAGCCCCGTTTGGCCCTGGGAAGCTCCAGATGACGGTGCCTTTACCTGCTCCTTAGGGAAAGGTCTCCTTGGGTTTCCCTCGCATCCCAAAAAGAGGTGCTCACACCAGGAAAGACGGGAGGAGCATCAAGGTGGGGCCACCATTGCCCAAGACCCCCAAATGCCCTGTCCACGGCAGATGACCCTGACTGCCCGGCACTGCTGTTTCTGTCACCCCGAGGCTCGACGCCCGACACACTGGCACGTGTGACAGCTGAGGGGCATCAAGGGTTGGGCCACCATTACCCAAGACTCCCAAATGCCTTGTCCAGTGCAGATGACCCTGACTACTCTGCAGTTTTGTGACTGTCACCCCGAGGCACAACGCCCGGCACAATGACACCTGTGACAGCCCTGGGTAGGACCTCGAGGGCAAGCCACAGATCCCTGTGTCCACTCGAAATGAAGCCTGACACTTGTGCTGCTACAGCTGGTCAGGCCAGTAGCCGTGTACGTGTCCAGGCGAGTCGAGACCTGTCTCCTCTGTGGGGGACTCAGGGCTACCCCAAGTCCTAAGTCCGAACAATGGAGGAAAAGCTCAGGCTCCAGCCTCAGCACAAGGCGAGGACTTAGCACCCAGAGGCGACTGAGGAGGAATCTCCAGAGGCGCCTCGCAACTGGCACGGAGACTGGCCTCTCCTGAGGCCACAGGGGCGGGTCCATGGGCTCCCGGTCTTACCTCGAGGAACCCCACCGCAACTCGAGACAAACCAAAAGCTATTACCTTGCCAGCCGGCTGAGGCCCTTGTCTGCTGTGGCGTCACGAGGAAAATCACCCCCTCCCTCTTGGACCTCAAAGGGCTCCTTCACCCCCTTGCTGTGATCCAAGGAAGGCCCTGCCCCACCCTTCTCACCTGGAGAGGGACGCCACGGGACCCATTGCGAATCCAGAGGGGCCCCGTTTGGCCCTGGGTAGCTCCAGATGAAGGGGCCTTTTCCTGCTCCTTAGGGAAAGGTCTCCTGGGGCTTCCCTCGCATCCCAAGAGTAGGTGCTCACACCAGGAAATTCGGGAGGAGCATCAAGGTTTGGGCCACCATTCCCCAAGACCCTTAAATGCCTTGCCCACTGCAGATAACCCTGACTGCCCTGCACTGCTGTGACTGTCAGCCCAAGGCTCGACGCCCAACACATTGGCACGTGAGTCAGCCCTGGGTAGGACCTCGAGGGCAAGCCACAGATCCCTGTGTCCGCTCGCCATGGAGTCTGACACTGCTGCTGCTGCAGCTGGTCAGGCCAGTAGCGGTGCACGTGTCCAGGCGAGACGAGACCTGTCTCTTCTGTGGGGGACTCCGGGATACCCCAAGACCTAAGTCAAGACGGTGGAGGAAAGCTCAGGCTCCGGCCTCACCCCAAGGCGAGGAATGAGCACCCAGAGACGATTGGGGAGGAATCCCCAGAGGCGCCGGGCCACTGGCACGGAGACTGGCCTCTCCTGAGGCCACAGGGGCGGGTCCATGGGCTCCCCGTCATAACCCGAGAAACCCCGCCGGAACTCGAGAAAAAGCAGAAGCTTCTCCCTTTCAAGCTGGCTGAGGCCCTTGTCCATTGCGGCGTCACTCCCTCGTGAACCTCGAAGGGCTCATTCACCCCCTTGCCATGACTCACGAAAGGCCCTCTCGCACCCTTTTCACCTCCAAAGGAATTCCACGGGACCCATTTCGACTCCACAGGAGCCCCGTTTGGCCCTGGTAAGCTCCAGATGATGGTGCCTTTTCCTGCTCCTTAGGGAAAGGTCTCCTGGGGCTTCCCTCCCATCCCCAAAAGAGGTGCTGACACCAGGAAGGTCGGGAGGAGCATCAAGCGTTTGGCCACCATTCCCCAAGAACCCCCAAATACCTTGTCCACTGCAGATGACCCTGACTGCCCGGCACTGCTGTTTCTGTCACCCCGAGGCTCGACGCCCGACACACTGGCACGTGTGACAGCCCTGGGTAGGACCTCGAGGGCAAGCCACAGATTCCTGTGTCTGCTCGCCATGGAGCCTGAAACTGTTGCTGCTGAAGCTGGTCAGGCCAGTAGCCTTGCACGTGTCCAGGCGAGACGAGAACTGTCTTCTCTGTGGGGGACTAAGGGTTACGCCAAGACCTAAGCCAAGACGGTGAAGGACAGCTCAAGCTCCGGCCTCAGCCCAAGGCGAGGACTGAGCACCCAGAGACAATTGTGGAGGAATCCCCAGAGGTGCCTGGCAACTGGCACAGAGACTGGCCTCTCCTGAGGCCACAGGGGCGGGTCCATGGGCTCCCCGTCGTAACCCGAGAAACCCCGCTGGAACTCGAGAAAAAGCAGAAGCTTCTCCCTTTCGAGCTGGCTTAGGCCCTTGTCCGCTGGGGCGTCACGAGGGAAGTCACACCTTCCCTCGTGAACCTCGAAGGGCTCATTCACCCCCTTGCCGTGACTCACGAAAGGCCCTCTCCCACCCTTTTCACCTCCAAAGGAATTCCACGGGACCCATTTCGACTCCACAGGAGCCCCGTTTGGCCCTGGGAAACTCCAGATTGCGGAGCCTTTTCCTGCTCCTTAGGGAAAAGTCTTCTCGGGCTTCCTTCGCAACCCAAGAGGAGGTGCTCACACCAGGAAAATCGGGAGGAGCATCAACGGTTGGGCCACCATTCCCCAAGACCCCAAATGCCCTGTCCACTGCAGGTGACCCAGACTGCCCTGCACTGCTGTGACTGTCACCCCGAGGCTCGACGCCCAACACATTGGCACGTATGATAGCCCTGGGTAGGACCTCGAGGGCAAGCCACAGATCCCTGTGTCCGATCGACATGGAGCCTGACACTGCTGCTGCAGCTGATCAGGCAAGTAGCCAAACACGTGTTCAGGCGAGACGAGACCTGTCTGCTCTGTGGGGGACTCAGGGCTACCCCAAGTCCTACGTCCGGACGGTGGAGGAAAGCTCAGGTTCCGGCCTCAGCACAAAGCGAGGCCTGAGCATCCAGATACGATTGGGGAGAAATCCCCAGAGGCGCCTGGCAACTGGCATCGAGACTGGCCTCTCCTGAGGCCACAGGGGCGGGTCCATGGGCTCCCCGTCGTAACTCGTGAAACCCCGCCGCAACTCCAGAAAAAGCAGAAGCTTCTCCCTTGCAAGCTGGCCGAGGTCCTTGTCCGTTGTGGCGTCATGAGGGAAGTCACACCTTCCCTCGTGGACCTCGAAGTGCTCCTTCATCCCCTCGCCGTGATTCACGAAAGTCCCTGATCCAACCTTTTCACCTCCAGAGGAACTCCACGTGACCCATTGCGACTCCAGAGGAGCCCCGTTTGGCCCTGGTAAGCTCCAGATGATGGTGCCTTTTCCTGCTCCTTAGGGAAAGGTCTCCTGGGGCTTCCCTCCCATCCCCAAAAGAGGTGCTGACACCAGGAAGGTCGGGAGGAGCATCAAGCGTTTGGCCACCATTCCCCAAGAACCCCAAATACCTTGTCCACTGCAGATGACCCTGACTGCCCGGCACTGCTGTTTCTGTCACCCCGAGGCTCGACGCCCGACACACTGGCACGTGTGACAGCCCTGGGTAGGACCTCGAGGGCAAGCCACAGATTCCTGTGTCTGCTCGCCATGGAGCCTGAAACTGTTGCTGCTGAAGCTGGTCAGGCCAGTAGCCTTGCACGTGTCCAGGCGAGACGAGAACTGTCTTCTCTGTGGGGGACTAAGGGTTACGCCAAGACCTAAGCCAAGACGGTGAAGGACAGCTCAAGCTCCGGCCTCAGCCCAAGGCGAGGACTGAGCACCCAGAGACAATTGTGGAGGAATCCCCAGAGGTGCCTGGCAACTGGCACAGAGACTGGCCTCTCCTGAGGCCACAGGGGCGGGTCCATGGGCTCCCCGTCGTAACCCGAGAAACCCCGCTGGAACTCGAGAAAAAGCAGAAGCTTCTCCCTTTCGAGCTGGCTTAGGCCCTTGTCCGCTGGGGCGTCACGAGGGAAGTCACACCTTCCCTCGTGAACCTCGAAGGGCTCATTCACCCCCTTGCCGTGACTCACGAAAGGCCCTCTCCCACCCTTTTCACCTCCAAAGGAATTCCACGGGACCCATTTCGACTCCACAGGAGCCCCGTTTGGCCCTGGGAAACTCCAGATTGCGGAGCCTTTTCCTGCTCCTTAGGGAAAAGTCTTCTCGGGCTTCCTTCGCAACCCAAGAGGAGGTGCTCACACCAGGAAAATCGGGAGGAGCATCAACGGTTGGGCCACCATTCCCCAAGACCCCAAATGCCCTGTCCACTGCAGGTGACCCAGACTGCCCTGCACTGCTGTGACTGTCACCCCGAGGCTCGACGCCCAACACATTGGCACGTATGATAGCCCTGGGTAGGACCTCGAGGGCAAGCCACAGATCCCTGTGTCCGATCGACATGGAGCCTGACACTGCTGCTGCAGCTGATCAGGCAAGTAGCCAAACACGTGTTCAGGCGAGACGAGACCTGTCTGCTCTGTGGGGGACTCAGGGCTACCCCAAGTCCTACGTCCGGACGGTGGAGGAAAGCTCAGGTTCCGGCCTCAGCACAAAGCGAGGCCTGAGCATCCAGATACGATTGGGGAGAAATCCCCAGAGGCGCCTGGCAACTGGCATCGAGACTGGCCTCTCCTGAGGCCACAGGGGCGGGTCCATGGGCTCCCCGTCGTAACTCGTGAAACCCCGCCGCAACTCCAGAAAAAGCAGAAGCTTCTCCCTTGCAAGCTGGCCGAGGTCCTTGTCCGTTGTGGCGTCATGAGGGAAGTCACACCTTCCCTCGTGGACCTCGAAGTGCTCCTTCATCCCCTCACCGTGATTCACGAAAGTCCCTGATCCAACCTTTTCACCTCCAGAGGAACTCCACGCGACCCATTGCGACTCCAGAGGAGCCCCGTTTGGCCCTGGTAAGCTCCAGATGATGGTGCCTTTTCCTGCTCCTTAGGGAAAGGTTTCCTGGTGCTTCCATCGCATCCCAAGAGGAGGTGCTCACACCAGGAAAGTCGGGAGGAGCATCAAGGGCTGGGCCACCATTCCCCAAGACCCCTAAATGCCTTGTACACTGCAGATGACCCTGACTGCCCTGCACTGCTGTGACTGCCACCTCGAGGCTCGACGCCCGACACACTGGCATGTGTGACCGCCCTGGGTAGGAACTCGAGGACAAGCCACAGATCTCTGTGTCCGTTCGACACAGAGCCTGACACTGCTGCTGCAGCTGGTCGGGCCAGTAGCCATGCACGTGTCCAGGCGAGACGAAACCTGTCTCCTCTGTGGGGGACTCAGGGCTACCCCAAGTCCTACGTCCGGACGGTGGAGGAAAACTCAGGCTCCGGCCTCAGCCCAAGGTGAGGACTGAGCACCTAGAGATGATTGGGCAGGAATCCCCAAATTCGCCTGACAACTGGCATGGAGACTGGCCTCTCCTGAGGCCACAGAGGCGGGTCCATGGGCTCCCCGTCGTAACTCGAGAAACCCCACAGCAACTAGAGAAAAACCAGAAGCTTTTCCCTTGCAAGCGGGCTGAGGCCCTTGTCCGCTGCGGCGTCTTGAGGGAAATCACCCCTTCCCTCTTGGACCTCGAAATGGTTTTTCACCCCCTTGCTGTGACCCAAGAAAGGCCCTGTTCCACCCTTCTCACCTCGAGATGCACACCAAAGACCCATTGAGTCTCCAGAGGAGCCCCGTTTGGCCCTGGGAAACTCCAGATTGCGGAGCCTTTTCCTGATCCTTAGGGAAATGTTTCCTGGGGCTTCCCTCATAACCAAAGTGGAGGTGCTCACACCAGGAAACTCGGGAGGAGCATCAAGGGTGGGGCCACCATTTCCCAAGACCCCCAAATGCCCTGTCCAAGGCAGATGGCACTGACTGCCATGCACTGCTGTGACTGTCACCCCGAGGCTCCACGCCCGACACACTGGCACGTGTGACATCCCTGGGTAGGACCTCGAGGGCAATCCACAGATCCCTGTGTCCGCTCGCCATGGAGCCTGACACTGCTGCTACTGCAGCTGGTCAGGCCAGTAGCCGTGCACCTGTCCAGGCGAGACGAGACTTGTCTCCATTGTGGGGGACTCAGGGCTACCCCAAGACCTAAGTCAGAAAGGTGGAGGAAAGCTCAGCCTCCGGCCTTAGGCAAAGCGAGGAATGAGCACCCACAGATGACTGGGGAGGAATCCCCAGAGGCGCCCGTCAACTGGCACGGAGACTGGCCTCTCCTGGGGCCACAGGGACGAGTCCTTGGGCTCCCCGTCGTAACTCCAGAAACCCCGCCACAACTCGAGAAAAACCAGAAGCTTCTCCCTTACAAGCGGGCTCACGTTCTTGTCCGCTGCGGCATCACGAGAGAAATCACCCCTTCCCTTTTGGACCTCGAAGGGCTCCTTCACCCCTTGCTGTGACCCAAGAAAGGCCCTGCCCCACCCTTCTGACCTCGAGAGGCACGCCAAGGGACCCATTGCGACTCCAGACGAGCCCTGTTTGGCCCTGGAAAGCTCCAGATCACGGTGCCTTTACCTGCTCCTTAGGGAAAGGTCTCCTTGGGTTTCCCTCACATCCCAAGTGGAGGTGCTCACACCAGGAAAGTCGGCAGGAGCATCAAGGGTGGGGCCACCATTGCCCAAGACCCCCAAATTGCCTGTCCACGGCAGATGACCCTGACTGCCCTGCACTGCTGTTTCTGTCACCCCGAGGCTCGACGCCCGACACACTGGCACGTGTGACAGCCCTGGGTAGGACCTCGAGGGCAAGCCACAGATCTCTGTGTCCGCTCGACATGGAGCCTGACACTGCTGCTGCTGCAGCTGGTGGGGCCAGTAGCCGTGCACGTGTCCAGGCGAGACGAGACCTGTCTCTTCTGTGGGGGACTTAGGGCTACCAAAGACCTAAGTCCGGACGGTGGAGGAAAGCTCAGGCCCCGGCCTCAGCCCAAGGTGCGGACTGATCACCCAGAGACGATTGGGCAGAAATCCCCAGAGGCGCCTCGCAACTGGCACGGAGACTGGCCTCTCCTGAGGCCAAAGGGGCGGGTCCATGTGCTCCCCGTCTTAACTCGAAAAATGGGGCCAGTAGCCGTGCACGTGTCCAGGCGAGACGAGACCTGTCTCTTCTGTGGGGGACTTAGGGCTACCAAAGACCTAAGTCCGGACGGTGGAGGAAAGCTCAGGCCCCGGCCTCAGCCCAAGGTGCGGACTGATCACCCAGAGACGATTGGGCAGAAATCCCCAGAGGCGCCTCGCAACTGGCACGGAGACTGGCCTCTCCTGAGGCCAAAGGGGCGGGTCCATGTGCTCCCCGTCTTAACTCGAAAAACCCCGCTGCAACTCGAGAAAACCAGAAGCTTCTCCTTTGCAAGCTTTCTGAGGCCCTTGTCCGATCCAGCGTCAGGAGGGAAGTCACCCCTTCCCTCTTGGACCTCGAAGCGCTCCTTCACCCGCTTGCTGTGACCCAAAAGATGCCGTGCACCACCCTTCTCACCTCGAGAGGAACTCCACGGGACCCATTGCGAATCCAGAGGAGCCCCGTTTGGCCTAGGTAAGCTCCAGATGATGGTGCCTTTTCCTGCTCCTTAGGGAAAAGTCTCCTCGGGCTTCCCTCACAACCCAAGAGGAGGTGCTCACACCAGGAAAGTCGGGAGGAGCATCAAGGTTTGGGCCTCCATTCCCCAAGACCACCAAATGCCTTGACCACTGCAGATGACCCTGACTGCCCTGCACTGCTGTGACTGTCACACCGAGGCTCGACGCCTGACACACTAACACGTGTGACAGTCCTGGGTAGGACCTCGAGGGCAAGCCACAGATCCCTGTGTCCGCTCGACATGGAGCCTGACACTGCTGCTGCAGCTCATCAGGCAAGTAGCGCTGCACGTGTGCAGGCGAGACGAGGCCTGTCTCCTCTGTGGGGGCCTCAGGGCTACCCCAAGACCTAGGTCAGGACGGTCGAGGAAAGCTCAGGCTCCAACCTCCGCACAAGTCAAGGACTGAGCACCCTGAGACGATTGGGGAGGAATCCCTCCCCACCAGTCCCCACTAGAGAGGAACCCCAATGTTCCCGCTGCGACTCAAGAGGAGCCCTCTTTGCCCCTGCTCAGCTCCAGATGAAGGTCCCTTTCCCTGCAGCAATGTGAAAGGGTTCCCGGCGCTCCTCTCACATCCCAGAAAGAGGCTCTACTACCAGGACAGTGGGGAGGAGTATCAGGGGTCGGGCGACCATTCCCCAAGACCCCCAAATGCCTCGTCCTCTCCATATGAACGTAACTGATCTGCACTGCCTCAACTGTCAGAACGAGGCTCGACGCCCGACACACTGGCACGTGTGACAGCCCTGGGTAGGACCTCGAGGGCAAGCCACAGATCCCTGTCTCCGCTCTACATGGAGCCTGACA
>SJYG01001555.1:79884-100472 GCA_006410535.1 Litocranius walleri | reverse complement strand
CATTTATTGAATAGTGCTTTGTTAGATCCGCCATGCCATCCCTGTCATTTATCAAACTTTTTTATATTCATGAGTTCATTTTGCTGAATTTCTATCACTGCCAACACCATCTTGTCTTCATTGCCACAGCTTTTTAACAATTCTAGTAGAACAAGTCTCTTCTCTTTATTCTTCTTTAGAAATTTCTATCTTTCTTAGCCCTTTGCTCCTCTGTATATACCTTTTAACTGGCTTGTTGAGTTTCATGGAAAAACCCTGTTGTAAGCTTTATTAACATTGCCTTGATGGTTACAGATCAGTTTGGAGAGAACTGTTTCCTTACCATCTTCCTATCTGTGAACACAAGATAACCCCACTTGCCTATTAATAATAAAATCTTGAAGAGTATCCCATATTTGGGATCTACTTTATATTTTTAAAGACCATGTGTGAATGCTGAATGATGATATATTTCATCAATCTCCTAATTTGGACACTCCAGGTATTTTCATTCTTTAGCTCTAGAAATAATATTTTGGTGAATAAACTTGTAGAGGATATCTTCATGTACATAAAGAAAAAGTGTTCAGTTTTGCTTTTAGTCTCTGTCTATTACTAACTATATTTAACCTGTTCTGCACCCAGCATGATGGCTCTAGATGTTCTTGGTCCCTGTTTATCTCCATCTTCCTCCCCCTCTGTCTTCCCTGGAGACAGAGGCTCTGTGATCCCCAAGTATTGGGATCAGGGTCCCCTAGAGTCTACAATTGCTTCCCCTGAAACTAGGGGTGAGCTGGGGAGATCTGGAGTTAAAGCAATTTTGTTAGATAAGAAAAATTGTTTCATTTCTAAGGGGTGTCATGTGCTTCCTACTCATTTCATCACTGCCCCATTCTGGCCCAGCCCTGAGAGGTGTGAGCATCATCACCTCGCTGTTGTTCCTACTTTATTCTGAGACACTGAGGCCCTAGTTCACCCAGCATTTTAGAGACCTCGACTGGATTTCACACGGGGGTTGTCCCAGTCAGCCTCGGGAAATGTTTATTGACAGTAAAGCTGGGTCTGAGTGTATCAACAAACACTTATTAACCAGTATTTCTCCTTTTTCAAAGTACTAAACTTTTCGATCAAGGGCTCTTTGTTTTGCTAATTAAAAAAGTCAATACTATTTGCATCACTGACGACTTCTCTTCTTTCACAGTAGGGCATGGGAGGACAGGAGCTGGTATTAGGGAGTTAGAGACCACAGGACCCCCGTTTCTAGTTCATCTGATCTAGGCACCTAACATAGAGTCTGACACCTGGTTCCATAAATGATATTATCATTCAGGATATTTACAGAATAATTACCCTAATGGCTACTATTTCCTGGGCATTGACTGCTTTCCCAGAGCTGCTGGAGGCCTTTTTCTTTTGCAGCAGTTTTCAGTCCTCCAGTCTTTTGAGGTCCAAGGCCTTGTCCCTTTTTTGGTAGGAGTGGTTAAAGCTCAGCTTCAGAGGGGTAACTAACCTAAAATCACAAAGCAAACAGCTAGCAAAGCAGAAATTCAAGCTCATATCTTGTCTGATCCTAAAGTCTGTGCATCTTGAATTTTTCACTGAGTTTGGATAGGCCCTTTTCATCTTTGGGTTGCAGTATAAAATGGGGACACTCAGACCAGTCTTCTCTGACTTGCAAGCAAGCTTTGTGGGCATTATATTCTTAGTATTAAATAACCAGCTCCAGCAAGCTGGTGCTAAAGGCAGCCTAACATTAGTAACGATCCTAACCATTTTTAGAACACCATTAATTCTCACAACCGCTCCATTGAGATACGTTTTATTATGGCTTTCATTTTGTAGATGCGGGAACTAAGGTTCAGAAAGGTAAATTCAAGGTCACTCAACTCAAGGTTCCTGCCTCCTCTGGATTTTTGGGTCCTAAAGAAAAGATGGGAGAAGCAGGGGGAGGGGGTGGAAGGCAAGTGAGGATGCTCTGTTAGAGCCAGGGCAGGGCCTCCCACCAACTGTGGGAGGAGTAGGGAGGAGCCAGGAGCTTAGGGAAGGCATTTGTCAGTCTTACCCACCACTGCCCACACACAACCGCACAATGAAATGCCTGGCATGTGGAAAGTGCTCCACAAACAACTCTCCCAGGCTCTTCTTCATTCGGGAGCCGGCAGCCACCACACAGGGCCTCTGGCTGAGGGCTCCAGCTTCCCTAGGACTGGGCACCCCTGCTCCTTCTGCCTAAAACATTCCTCTCCCAATTTTTCTATTTTTAATTATTGTTGTGGCTTCCCTGGTGGCTTAGAGATTAAAGCATTTGCCTGCAATGTGGGAGACCTGGGTTCGATCCCTGGCTCGGGAAGATCCCCTGGAGAAGGAAATGGCAACCCACACCAGTACTCTTGCCTGGAGAATCCCATGGATGGAGGAGCCTGGTGGGCTACAGTCCATGGGATCGCAAAGAGTTGGACATGACTGAGCGACTTCACTCACTTCACTAATTACATTTTATGTTTTTATAAAAGTTATACATATAAATACTTGTGTGTTTTTTTTTAAGTAGAGAAAGTAGAACATGATCCTTAAAGGTGAAACTGTCTCACTCCCTAGACATTCCTATTGAGAAGTTCTCAAATATCTTTCTAGAAATACTCTATGCATGGCCTCCCTGGTGGCTCAGTGGTTTAAAAAAAAAAAAATCTGCCTGCCAATGCAAAACCCAGGTTTGATCCCTGGTCTGGGAAGATCCCACATACTGCGGAGCAGCTAAGCCCGAGTGCCACAACTGTTGAGCCTGTGCTCTAGAGCCTGGGAGCCACAACTACTGAGCCCACGTGCTGCATCTCCTGAAGCCCGAGTGCCCTAGAGCCCAAGCTCTGAAAGAGAGAAGCCACTGCCGTAAGACGCCCCTGCACTGCAACTAGAGAGTAGCCCTCGTTAGCCACCATTGGAGAAAAGCCCGCACAGCAATAAAGACCCAGGGCAGCCAAATAAATAAATAAATAAAATTATTTTTTAGAAAAGAAGAGCCCCTCAGAACTTTATAGGCCATATCCTACTCTTTATCCATAACAGTTAACACCAACTGACATAAATTTCATAAATTTATTTCTTGACTCTGTCTGCCCCCTCTAGAATGTTAATCATCCAGAGAAAAATACCTTTGTCCTTTCTGTTCACTGCCATTTTGCTGTAACACAGTAGGTAATCAATAAATATTTACTGATGGATTAAACAGATGAGTAGATTTCACTGAGGCACAAAACAAAGATCAGAACAAGTCTAAAGGGCAGGGGAAGGCGGAATGGGCAGAGAATCTGAAGAGACAATCCACAGAAAAGGAGAACACAAGTGATTTGTAAATGACTGGCAAGATGTTCAGCTTCACTCATAACAAAGGAAATGCAAATCAAAATTCCTATGAGTCACCATCTTTCACCTATCAGATTAACAAAGGTCAAAAAACTTGTTACTTCTCCATGTTAGCAAGGGTGTGGAATAACAGGTCCTCTCATACACTGTTGGTGAGATGAAAGTTCCTCAGAAGTATGTGGGGGGAGATTTGGCAGCATCTTTTGAACTGTGATGTTGGAAAAGACTCTTGAGAGTCCCTTGGACTGCAAGGAGAGCCACCCAGTCCATTCTGAAGGAGATCAGCCCTGGGATTTCTTTGGAAGGAATGGTGCTAAAGCTGAAACTCCAGTACTTTGGCCACCTCATGCAAAGAGTTGGTTGACTCATTGGAAAAGACTCTGATGCTGGGAGGGATTGGGGGCAGGAGGAGAAGGGGACAACAGAGGATGAGATGGCTGGATGGCATCACAGACTTGATGGACGTGAGTCTGAGTGAACTTCTGGAGTTGGTGATGGACAGGGAGGCCTGGCATGCTGCCATTCATGGGGTCGCAAAGAGTCGGACACGACTGAGGAACTGAACTGAACTGAACTGAAATACTCTTTGATGTAGCAATTCCTTGTCTAGAAATTGATCCTGCAGATTTATTTGGTCAAGGATACAAAGATGTGAACATTCACTGCAGCACTCCTTGTTCTAGTAAAAGATGAGAAAGAGCATAATTGTCCATTGATGGAGACTGGTTAAGTGTATGAATATGAGACTGGTTAAGTAAAGCTATATATGGTGTAGCTTTACAGTGGAATACTATATGGAGGCTAAAATGGAGATGGATCTCTATGTGCTGAAATGGAATAACCCACATGAGATTACTACATGAAAATAGTAGTATGCTGAACAGTGTGTACTGTATGTAAATATTTGTTTTAAAGAAGGGGGAAAAAAGGAATTGTTATGCAGAAACAAACGAGAAATCAACATGATGTCTCTGGGAAGGGGAAATGGAGCAGGGGAGGAGTGATCAGGGGAAGGAAGAAGACTTTGTATTCTAACTTTTTAATTAAGCTACTAACTTTTAATGTTAATTACCCTAGGCATTGTTTTCAACTTTTAGAAGTGGATAGTATAGAGAAGGCAATGGGACCCCACTCCAGTCCTCTTGCCTGGAAAATCCCATGCACAGAAGAGCCTGGTGGGCTGTAGTCCATAGGGTCGCTAAGAGTCGGACATGACTGAGCGACTTCACTTTCGCTTTTCACTTTCATGCATTGGAGAAGGAAATGGCAACCTACTCCAGTGTTCTTGCCTGGAGAATCCCAGGGACCGGGGATTCTGGTGGACTGCCGTCCATGGGGCTGCACAGAGTCGGACACGATTGAAGCGACTTAGCAGCAGCAGTATTTTCACACACTTGAGACAAAAATCCAAAGATACTAAAAGATAAGAAGTAAGTCTGCTAAACTGCCACCCCCTCTCCCCACCACAAAACAAAAACCACAGTGATGAAAACACATGAAAAAGACTCAAGAGCCAAAGGAGAACTGGAGAGTAATAATTACAGTAGTACTGGAGTTTGACCTAAAATATTAAATAAATATCCATGAATCCATCATAATGTAATATACAGAAATGATTGAATAAATAAGTTCTTCCCCTACAGAAGGATTCCAAATAATTTATGTAGATATTTTGCCCTCAAAGAAGCTGAACATAATTTTTCAACTCCCGTAGTATGGGCTGTGCAAGTAACTTCCTTCTTAAGAGTAGAATATGGAAAGAAGGAG
The DNA here is from genome assembly GCA_006410535.1 of Litocranius walleri. Taxonomy (NCBI): domain Eukaryota; kingdom Metazoa; phylum Chordata; class Mammalia; order Artiodactyla; family Bovidae; genus Litocranius; species Litocranius walleri. The sequence continues at coordinate 95,366 of SJYG01001555.1, read as the reverse complement.
GAAAAGTGTAATTTCACTGTGAAATCTGACAAGCACTACCTCATTAGGGTGGTTAAGGTTACCATCAACAATGATAAATAATCTTGAGACTTCCCTGGGGGTCCAGTAGTTAAGACTCTGCAGGAGGCACAAGTTGGATCCCTACTTGGGAAACTTAGATCCCACACGCTGAGAGGTGTAGCCAATAAATAAATAAATGCAACCTGAAAAACACTGTAAATCTTAAAAAAAAAAGTGATATCATCCTGAAGGCAGGTACCCTTGATATGATGAGATGAAAATGGCACTTTGCCTCCTCCCCAAACCCATAACTTTTAGTCTAATGTATAAATCTCAGTTAAGAGACATTTTATAAAACCCCTGACCAGTACTTCTCAAAGTTGTCAAGATCATCAAAAACAAGGACACCTAGAAAACTCACATTCAAGAGGAGCCTAAGGAGACCAAGTGATTCTGGGATAGACAAAGGACATTAGGTAAAAGCTAAAGAAATCCGAATAAAGTATGGACTTAATAATGTATCGATACTGATTCATGAACCATAACAAATGTAAGATGTTAATAGAGGAGAGTGAATAGGGAGGGCCATATAGGACCCCTGTACACGATCTTTGCAATTTTTCTGTTAAAATATAACTGTTCTAAATAATAAAGTTTCTTTTTTAACCTCCCCAAATAAGTATGTCTCCTTCCTTCCCCAACTCTGTAAGTCATATAACTTCTCTCAACTTCAATTTACTCATCTTGAAATAGGGAAATTATTTTGAATCTTTCCAACTATTATACAATCAAGAACAACAGTCTTGGGGACTTCCCTGGTGGTCCAATGGCTAAGACTCCTCACTCTCAAAGGCATGGGGCCCAGGTTCAATTCCTGGTCGAGGGAACTAGATCTCCCGTATGGCAACTGAGGCCCAGTACGAACGAATGTGAAGTCGCTCAGTCATGTCCGACTCTTTGCAACCCCATGAACACCAGGCTCCTCTGTCCATGGGATTTTCTAGGCAAGAGTACTGGAGTGGGTTGCCATTTCCTCTCCAATACAGCAAGATAAATAAATACTTAACAAAAAAGAACAACAACACTCTCATTTAGTGGTGTTCACTGTGTACTAAATACTATGTTGGGCGCCCTTTACATGAATTCTCACCGTATAACCATCACAATGAAACTGTGTGCTGAGACTGTCATTTTTCTTATTCGTTCTTCATTGAAAGAGGCTGCAACTAGACCAAAGTCACAGAGCTTTGGTTGGTGGAAGCCAGATTCAAAGTCTAATGTGTCTGATGTAAAAGGCTCTGAACTTGTGTTCTTCACTGGCTCAGACCCCTCCTTTACTCTTTTAGCCTCTCAATAAATGCTGCCCATCCCAAAGCCTATTTTGAAAGACGTACCTTTCCAGAAAAACTGCTTATAAGTAAGCATTCTCCTTTATCGATCTCTAAAAGTCTCTTTCTTACAGTTTCTTCATTTGTATTGGAGTAGAGTTTGTTTATACTGTTGTGTTAGTTTTTGCTACAGCAAAGTGAATCAGGTATATACATATAACCACTCTTTTTTAGATTCTTTTCCCAGTTTTCTGTGCTATACGGTAGGTCTTTATTAGTTATCTGTTTTATATATAGTAATATGTATGTGTATCCATCCCAATTTCCCAATTTATCCCTCACCCACCTTACCCTCAGTAACCATAAGTTTGTCTTCTACATCTGTAACTCTATTTCTGTTTTGCGGATAAGTTAATTTGTACCCTTATTTAGTCTCCTCAAATAAACAATATATGATATTTGTCTTTTTCTGCCTGATTTACTTCACTCAGCATAATCATCTCTAGTCCATCTGTGTTGCTGCAAATGGCATGATTTCACTCTTTTTATGGCAGAGTAATATTCTATTGCCCATATACACCACATCTTCCTTACCCATTCCTCTGCTGATGGACATTTAGGTTGCTTCCATGTCCTGGCTATTGTAAATAGTTCTCCTATGAACATGGAGATACATGGATCTTTTTTGAATTGTAGTTTTCTCCAGATATATGCCCAGGAGTGGGCTTGCTGGATCATATGGTGGCTCTATTTTTAGTGTTTTAAAGAACTTCCAAATTGCTCTCCATAGTGGCTGTACCAATTTATATTTCCAGCAACAATGTGTAGGAGGGTCCCCTTTTCTCCACATTGTCTCCAGAATCTATTGTTTCTGTGTGTGTGTGTGTGTGGGTGGGTGCCAATGCCTTCTATATATATATATATATATATATATAAATGGAAAGGAAAAGTTTCTTTATTCAGGAGCCCAGCAACCCAGGGAGAACGTGAACTCATGTCCAGAAGCCAACTCCAAAGATTTTGTTCAACCAAAATCTTTGGAAAGTTTTAAAAGGGAAGATCATTTGGGGAGGAGGTCAGAGTTTTTATTATTTTCCTCTATGTGAAGATTTTCTTCTGACTGGTTAGTGGTGAGGTAACAGGGTGGTGTTTCAGGGATCTTGTGCTCAGCCTGAAGTTACCATCCTCCACCTGGCTGGGGGCCTCAGTTCCTACTGTTGTCTGGACTTACTGAGGATCAGGTTCTTTGTGATTTGCACAGAAAGAATTCAGTGAAAGACAAAGTGATAGACAAGAAATGGATTTATTTAGAGAGAAACACTCTACAGACAGAATGTGGGCCGTTTCAAAAGAGAGAGCGGTTGTTTGTAGATTTTTTAATGATGGCCATCCTGATTGGCGTGAGGTGATACCTCATTGTAGTTTTGGTCTGCATTTCTCTAATAATTACTGATGCTGAACATCTTTTCACGTGCTTTCTAGCCATCTGTATGTCATCTTTGGAGAAATGTCTCTTTAGGTCATTTGCCCTGTTTTTTTTTTTTTTGATTGGGTTGTTTGTTTTTTCAATTGAGCTGCATGATTGGTTTGTATATTTTGGAAATTAGTCCCTTCTTGGTTGCTTTGTTTGAAAATATTTTCTCCCATTCTGAGGGTTTTCTTTTCGTCATTTTGTTTATGGTCTCCTTCGTTACGCAAACGTTTTTAAGTTCTTTCTTATGGTTTCTGACTAGAAAGGTATCACCAGCCATCGTTCTGCAAGTACCCTGTTCCAGGCACAGAACTTGGTGCTTATTAACATGGAGAATTCATAGAGTAATGTTAAAAAAAAAAGAAAACATTAAAACTCCAGTTTCATGTATTGTTGGTGGAAATGTAAAATAGTTCAGCCACTTTGGAAACAAGTTTGGCAGTTCCCCAAAATATTAAACATAAAACCACAGTATGATCCAGCAATTCCACTGTAAATTATATACATAGGACTTCCCTGGTGGTCCAGGGGCTAAGAAACCACCTGCCAGTGCAGGGGACACAGGTTTGACTTCTGGTCTGGGAAGATCCCTCACGCCTTGAAGCAACGAAGCCCAGCAACCAAGCCCATGCACCATAACTACTGAGCTTGAGCACCTACAGCCCATGCTCTGCAACAAGAGAAGCTACTGCAATGAGAAGCCCATACAATACAACTAGAGAGTAGCCTCTGCTCACCACAACTAGAGAAAGTCCATGCAAAGCAATGAAAACTCAACAGCCGAAAGATCCCCCCCAAACAAAGTATATACCTGAGAAAATTGAAAGGGCTTCCCTGGTGGCTCAGTGGTAAAGACTTCACCTGCAATGCAGGAGACCCAGGTTCAATCCCTGGGTGGGGAAGATCCCCTGGAGGAGGACATGGCAACCCACTCTAGTATTCTTCCCATGGACAGAGGACCCTGGCGGGCTGCAGTCCATAGGGTTGCAGAGTCAGAATGACTGAGGCAACTGAGCTCAGCTCAAGAAAATTGAAAACAGGCACTCATACAAAAACTTGTACACAGATATTCACAGCAGGATTATTCATAATAGTATAAATAAACAACTCAAATATCCATCAGCTGAAGAATGAATAACACAATGTGGCATTTTCATACAACAGAGAATATTACTTGGCAATAAAAAAGAAGAAGTACCAACACATGCTAGAACATACCTTGAGACCACAATACTAAGTGAAAGAAGCCAGTCATAAAAGACAAGGTGACTTGTATGGTATGTGAACTATATATTAGTAAATTTGTTTTTCCCCTTCATGGATCACAGCCTTGTCATGGCAAAGGGGCTTGCATAACTCAGTGAAGCTATGAGCCATGCCGCATAGGACTACCCAAGAAGGACAGGTCATAGTGAAGAATTTGGACAAAAGATGGTCTGTTGGAGGAGGAAATGACAACCCATTCTGGTATTCTTGCCTGGAGAACCACATGGACAGTATGAAAAGCTAAAAGGTATGACACTGGAAGAGGAGCCCACAGGTCCGAAGGTGTACAATATGCTACTGGGAAGAGTGGAGGGCAATTACAAATAGCTCCACAAAGAACGAAGTGGCTGGGCCTAAGTGGAAATGATGCTCAACTATGGATGTGTCTGGTGATGAAAGTAAAATCTGATGCAATGAAGAACAGTATTGCAAAGGAACATGGAGTGTTAGGCCCATGAATCATGGTAAATTGGACATGTCAAGCAAGAGATGGCAAGATGAAACATCAACATCTTAGGAACTGGCGAACTATGCAAAAAAGGTCTTAATGACCCAGATAACCACGATGATGTGCTCACTCACCTAGAGCCAGACATCTTAGAGTGTGAAGTCCAGTGTGCCTTAGGAAGCATTACAATGAACAAAGCTAGTGGAGGTGATGGAATTCCATCTGAGCTATTTCAAATCCTAGAAGATAATACTGTTAAAGTGCTGCACTCAACATGTCAGCAAATTTGGAAAATTTGTCAGCAGTGGCCACAGGACTGGAAAAGGTCAGTTTTCATTCCAATCTCAAAAAAGAACAATGCCAAAGAATGTTCAAACTACCATATAACAGTGCTCACTTCATATGTTAGCAAGGTTATGTTCACACCCTGCAAGATAGACTTCAGTGGTGCATGAACTGAGAACTTCCAGATGTACAAGATGGGTTTAGAAAAGGCAGAGGAACCAGAGATCAAATTGCCAACATTCTTTGGATCATAGAGAAAACAAGGGAATTCCAGAAAAACATTTAATTTTGCTTCATTGACTACGTGAAAGCCTTTGACTGTGGATCACAACAAACTGTAGTAAATTCTTAAAAGAGATTGGAATACCAGATTACCTTCACTGTCTCCTGAGAAATCTGTATACAGGTCAAGAAGCAACAGTTAGAACTGGACATGGAACAACAGACAGTTCAAAATTGGGAAAGGAGTACATTAAGGCTGTATATTGTCACCCTGCTTATTTAACTTATATGCAGAGTAGATCATTGGAAATGCAAGGATGAATGAAGCACAAGCTGGAATCAACATTGCTGGAAGAAATATCAACAACCTCAGATATGCAGATGACACCACACCAATGACAGAAAGTGAAGAGGAACGAAAGAGACTCCTGATGAAGGTTAAAGAGGAGAGTGAAAAAGCTGACTTGAAACTCAGCACCAAAAAACTAAGACCATAGCATCTGGTCCCATCAGTTCAGACTCTTTGTGACCCTATGGACTGTAGCACCCCAGGCCTCCCTGTCCATCACCAACTCCTGGAGTTTACTCAAATTCTTGTCCATTGAGTTCGTGATGCCATCCAACCATCTCATCCTCTATTGTCCCCTTCTCCTCTCGCCTTCAATCTTTCTCAGCATCAGGGTCTTTTCACATGAGTCAGTTCTTCAATTAGGTGCCACAAAGTATTGGAGTTTCAGCTTTAGCATCAGTCCTTCCAATGAATATTCAGGATTGGTTTCCTTTCCTTTAGGATTGCCTGGTTGGATCTCCTTGCAGTTCAAGGAACTCTTAAGAGTCTTCTACAACACCACAGTTCCTTGACACTCAGCTTTCTTTATAGTCCAACTCTCACATCCATACATGACTACTGGAGAAACCACAGCTTTGACTAGAAAGACCTTTGTTGGCAAAGTAATGTCTCTGCTTTTTAATATGCTGTCTAGGTTGGTCATACTTTTCTTCCAAGGACAGTGATTTTGGACCCCAAAAAGATAGTCTGTCACTGTTTCCTCATCTATTTCCCATGAAGTGATGGGACCAGATGCCATGATCTTAGTTTTCTGAATGTTGAGCTTTAAGCCAAATTTTTCACTCTCCTTTTTCACTTTCATCAAGAGGCTCTTTACTTCGTTCTTCTTCACTTTCTGCCATAAGGGTGGTGTCATCTGTATATCTGAGGTTGTTGATATTTCTCCCAGCAATCTTGATTCCAGCTTGTCCTTCCTCTAGCCCAGTGTTTCTCATGATGTACTCTGCATATAAGTTAAATAAGCAGGGTGACAATATACAGCCTTGATGTACTCCTTTCCCTGTTTGGAACCAGTCTGTTGTTCCATGTCCAGTTCTAACTGTTGCTTCCTGACCTGCATATAGATTTCTCAAGAGGCAGGTCAGGTGGTCTGGTATTCCCATTTCTTTAAGAACTTTCCAGTTTGCAGTGATGCACACAGTCAAACGTTTTGGCATAGTCAATAAAGCAGAAGCAGATGTTTTTCTGGAACTCTCTTGTTTTTTCGATGATCCAGCGGATGTTGGCAATTTGATCTCTGGTTCCTCTGCCTTTTCTAAAACCAGCTTGAACATCTGGAAGTTCACAATTCACCTACTGTTGAAGCCTGGCTTGGAGAATTTTGAACATTATTAGCGTGTGAGATGAGTGTAATTGTGTGGTAGTTTGAGCATTCTTTGGCATTGCCTTTCTTTGGGATTAGAATGAAAACTGACCTTTCTCAGTCTGGTCTCATCACTTCATGGCAAATAGAAAGGAAAAAAGTGGAAACAGTGACAGACTTTATTTTCTTGGGTTCCAAAATCATTTGTAGATGGTGATTGCAGCCATGAAATTAAAAGACGCTTGCTCCTTGGAAGGAAAGCTGTGACAAACCTAGACAGCATATTAAAAAGCAGAGACATTATTTGGCCAATAAAAGTTCATATAGTCTAAGCTATGTTTTTTTCTGGTAGTTATGTATAGATGTGAGAGTTGGACCATAAAGTGTCAAAGAATTGATGCTTTGAAATTGTGGTGCTGGAGAAGACTCTTGAGCATCCCTTGGACTGCAAGGAGATAAAACCAGTCAATCCTAAAGGAAATCAACCCTATATATTCACTGGAAGGATTGATGCTGAATCTGAAGCTCCAATAATTTGGCCACCTGATTTGAAGAGCCAACTCACTGGAAAAGGCTCTGATACTGGGAAAGATTGAAGGCAGCAGGAGAAGAGGGTGACAGAGGATGAGATGGTTTGCTGGCATCACCAACTCAATGGACATGAATTTGAACAAACTCCAGCAGATCGTGGAGGGCAGAGGAGACTAGTGTGCTGCAGTCCATGGGGTTGCAAAGAGTTTGACATGACTCAGCGAGGGAACAATAATAACAACAAAATTTGTTGTTTTTAAAACCCTCCATTTAAAAAGGAAACCATGGCACAAAAATGAGCACATTCTTTAAGATTACACAGCTACTCTCCTGAGTTCATTCAGGGCAAGATACATACTTCCAAATAGCAGCATCTCGATGGTAAATAATCATGGTTTTGTTCTTCTGCAATATTGACAGTCTTTTCTGGACTCCCCCTTTACCTCTGCCTGAAGAGCTGCCTGAGTTAGGTCAGAGTAGGAGATGGATCAATGGAAGATAATAGTTCTCAGGACTCTTCATTTCACTCTTTCATCTCGTATGAGTTTACTGTTCCTCTCTCACTGTAGCATGTAAGTTCTAGGAATGGTGGGCTTTAATTGTTTACTCCTGTATCTCCAGGTACTAGTTCAGCACATAGCATGATGGATGCAGCGAATAGCCGTTGAAGGAATAAAAGGCAGACAGAGGAGGTTTGTGACTTTGGCTCTGTTAAAACTCTCAGAGGTAGAAATGGAGTAGAGGTGAGGTGGTGCACAGCATCAGCGATCTGAGGTACTTGTGGGAGAGATCTAGGAGACATTGGATATACGTGTCTAGAAAGCATTTCCCTGAGAATGCCACACTCAAATGCTTACGGGGAGGAGGGAGGTGCCAGGAATCACGACAATGGCCTGTCCCTAAACAATGGATTGGAAAGGACAGTGGCAATCTGGAGAGAATACGCCCCATCTCAAAGGACAGTCATAGGGGAAGTAGGTACAATGTCAACAGATGAGTTTTCAAGAGAAGCTGAGAACAAGAACTGCCAGGTGAAACCTTGTGTGCAAGCCAAGTTTCTCCTGGCCAATCCATTTCTGACTTGTCAGCATAAACTAGGCTTGAGTCCTCCCGAGAAGTCAGGTATGCGTGGCAGTGGCAGAGAAGGCTGGATCTGTTTTTCCTAAGGTGATCGATGAGTACACTTGGAACCAGTCAATTCTGGGTAGTTTGGGTGAGAGCCAGCTTTTATAGCTTAGTTTAGTAGTCACTTGCTTTTTAAATGATTATACCAAAGAATGTTAACTGTAAAATGAGAGTTGTAAAATAGTACATTTCACAGGATCCCGTTTTTTCATATTTTAAGCATACCAAGTAACTGGAGGAATATGGCCAACAGTTAACAGTGGCCATCTCTGAGGAATGGGATTATAAAGCATTTTTTCTTTGTACTAAGTATTTGTGTATTTATACTGTTTTATAATGACCATGTATTTAAAAAATCAATTTAAAAAGTTACACATCTTATCTAACACTAGTTACTACGCATGTTCAGATACATGTGCAGGTGAACACCAACACCAAGTGACCGACAGTGGTTGCCTCTGAAGGGTATGCGGCTTGGGTGTTGATAGATGCTCAGGTGCTATAGTTGGCCCTCCCTGTCAGTGGTCCCGCATCTGTGGAGTCAACCAACCACTGATCGCGTGGTACTAGAAGAGGTGTTGTTGACAAAAGTCCACATTTAAGTGGACCTGTGCAGCTCAAACCTGTGTTCAAGGGTCAACTGGAATACATAGTCCTCGTGGGCAAAAAGTATGAAAAACTTCATTGCCCAATACTCCAATCCAACCCCTCCAGAGGGAGAACAGATTGCCCAGGGAGGAAGGAGGGTAAAACCTTCATCAGGACCTGTGCAGTATTGTCCTCATCCCTCCCTGACCCCAGGACCCAGCCCAATACCCCGCCAGGTGATCCAAACACACTCAAAGAGGAGCCAGGGGGCCTCATTGTAACACTCGGTTTTTATATAAATATCCGCAGTCATGTTACAGAATAAGCCCCACCGGGGAAAAAAAGTCAACATTATGTTTTTGTTAAACCGACCCCTGCCTTCTAGGTTGGGCCCCAGCCTGGGGGCACCTGCTGCTTTGGGAAGGCTGGGGCTGCTGCCAAGAGGCTGCTGAAAAAGCTGCCTATGTGGCCCACCCCCAGGCTGACCCCCTTCTTTGGTGTGTGGTACATGGTGACCTTCTCTGGACCCCCTCAGCCTGGGGCAGGGTTTTGGGGGACAGGGTTCTGGAGAGCAGGGCCCAGGAATCCTGGGGGCACTTGGAGTAAGAGTGGGGGGTGGGACCAAGCCACTAAGAGGTGGAGTATGAAGCTTAGAGGTTGTGCCTTTGGGGAGGCAGGGCACAGAGGTAACAGGAGCAGGTGGGGGGAACCTGGGCTGTCAGTCAAGCAGGAAGCATCTGCCCTTCTTTCTGGCCTAGGTACCCACGTCCTTTCCCCTGTTGGTCCCCTTCCTGCTGGTCCCCGTATTCCCAGGAATAACCCCTGGGTTCCTGCCTGTCCCCTCCCAGCTCTTCCCCCTTCAATTCCCCCTCCCCCCACAGAGAGGCCAGAGGCTAGGAACACAGCACCAGTCTTAGGATTTAATTAACCAGGAAGGGGGATTATTTGGAGGGGCACCCCTGTAAAAATGTACAAAAGGTCTGGGGGGCTATGTGGAAGGGGAGATAAATATGTACACAGAACCCCCCTTCCTTTAGCCCCTCCTCCCCCAGCCCTGAGAGGGCATGAGGACTTGGGTGGTAGGTGACCAGGAGGGGGGCACTTTGGCCTCTGGCTTAGTGAGCCCGTGGGGAGGCGGGCCAAGGGCCTAGGGGCCCTCAGAAGGGGCAATGGTGCACCTCAAGAGATCATGAGATGTGACATCTGAAATGACCCCCACTCTCAAGTACACACACACACATACACACACTCTCTCTCTCACAGACACACACACACACCTCTCTAGAGGCTTGTGACCTCTGCCCTCCCAGTGACCCCAAGGTCCAACTGATGCATGATCTCATGGGGGTTGGGACTTCTGCTCCCAGATTCCATGACCTCAGAGGTGGCTGGTGAGGTCATGACCTCTGCCCTCCAGCCCTGGCTTGAAAACCTCAGCTCTAGGACCTTGTCAGAAGAAAGGGGGGATGGAGCTATGCCCCTGCCCCTCACCTTCCCTCACCTGTCAGCCCGGGCTGGGCCAGGAGCCCGAGGAGGGGAACTAGGCCGGGGGGCGGGCACAAGCGGAGGTGGTGCCCCCAAAAGGGCTCCTGGTGGGGTCTTGCTGAGAAGGTGAGGGGTTCCTGGGGCCGCAGTTGGTGGTGGCGGTGGAGCCAAGCGGCTGTAGAGCAGGGGATGGGCAGGCTCCAGACCGTAGAGGCGGGCGGCGGCCACGGCCCCAGGTCCAGTCAGCTCCTCTCCCGCCTCGTAGAAGCGGGGTGGCCTAGCGAGGCGAGGAGGCCCAGCCAACCAGGTTGGCTCCAGGAAGCCAGCACAGCGCTCTGGAGGACTAGGGCCCAGAAATGGGGGTGGCCGGGGCCTCTCAAACAGCAGGTGAAGGCCTTGGGGCCCGGTGGCGGCGGCAGCGGCGGCGGCGGCGGCGGCAGCAGCAGCAGCAGCAGCGGCGGCAGCAGCGGCCTCTTCCTTCCGCTCCTCCTTTACTCGCACCGACTCCTTGGTGGGCCGGGCCCCTTCTTCGCCAGCCCGGGCCTTGGGAGTAGCAGGAGAAACTCGGAGCTGGGGCCGGGAAAAGGGGAGGTCCCTGGGGAGGTGAGGAAGGAGAGGATGAAGGAGCTTAAATGGATGGTGGGTGGCAGGCAGAGGGCTGGGCAGGTGGGGAGCGTATGAAACCACACCTGTCCTTCTCCTCCTTGGTGAGAGAGGGCTCCCTCCGTTCCACCGGCCGCTCCTTGTCTGAGCCCGGGGTCCGGGCGGCCTCAGGGGGCCGGACCCAGGCAGGAAAGGCCAGAGGACTGCGGTGCAGGCGGCCCCATGGGTCTGGAGGGGAGGCAAAGGCTGGTGGAGCCCCTGGACTTTCTTTCTGGGCAAAGACAGCGCCGGAGTCTAGACAGAGAACAGAGCAAAAGATGATGGGAGCCAGGCGTGATAGGGCCCACTCAGGCACCCTCCTGGCCCCCTGCCTGAGCACAGCAACCCACTGCCCTAGGCCCCACTCCACCCCTCCCCATCTCCTCCAGCACTCACTGAATGTGGGGCTGCCCAGGCCTCCAAAGGCCCCGTTGGAGAGGGCAGCCAAGGAAGCGAAGCTTGTGGGACGCCCAAAGGGATCTGTGGGAGAAAGGGGGGGACGGTCAGAGCACTGGGCAGCCGGCTCCGAACAGGCATCATGGACTGGCAAAGAGGCTGGTCAGCAAGCAGGCCCTGGAAAGGTACTGAGGTTTAATGTACATTGTGTTGTTTAACGGCATAAGTTCCATGAGGGAGGCGGGATCATTTCCACTTAAGGAAGATCAAACAGGCTCAGAGAGGTGAAGTGACTTGCCCATCAATGGTCATCTAACCAGTGAGCGGTACCCCTAATCCAGGCCTCTGACTCCAAGGTCAGGCTCTTACCCCACATTCCCCTATACCCACCACCCAGGCCAGCTCAAGGGCCAGCCGCTCACCTGAAGAACCTCTGCTAGCTGCCTCCCACCTGCATGCAACTGAACCTTGACTTTGTGTGTATGTCACATGGCCAGTGAGAATACCTAACTTGCCAGCAGGGGAAATCTCACAATTGCCTCTTCTAGAACACCTTTCCCTGGGCCAGTCGGCTCAATTCCTCCTTGTTCATCCAAACGAGGATAAATCTCCCCAAGAGCTGGCTGAGACCACTGGGAGCCAGGGACCATGCTGCACAGCCTTCCTCCACACGCTTCTCCCCACTACCCCTGGCTATTTCAGACAGTGAGCTGGCGAGGACTGGCGATAACTGCCCTTCGTTATCCCATTTTACAGATTGTAAGATCAAGGCTCAAAGCAGGGAGAGTAACTTGCTCGAGGTCACAAAGCAAGCGGACCCTGGTCTACCCTCCATTCCAGCTGCCTCTCAGGTTTAATTTCAATCCCCCGCTTAACACCTCCAAGAAGTCAGGGTCAAGGCCTGGGTTGCCCAGCATGCCCTTGGCTCTTACCAATGTGGGTGCTGGGACTCAGAAAGGGTCCGTGGGCCCCGGGAGCTGCCGTAAAAGGGTTGGCTGCAGCATGGACGGCACCTGGGGCAGAGAGGCGGATGAGGCTGAGTGTGTGCAAGGTGGGCCTCGGGCTACAGGTGGGCACCCTCAGGCCCAGAGAGGGCTGGCCAGACTCACCAGTCGCAGTGAAGAGGGAGGCGGCCGGGTGGGAGAGCTCCTGCCCAGGGGGCAGGGCCCCATAGGGCCCCGGAAGGCAGGGCAGGAGGTCGTTCCGAAAGTCAAGCTTGTGGGAGTCGCCCTGCATGGGACAGGGAAAGGGGCAGTGAGTGAGGAGGCAGGTGTGGTCCTGCTCTTGCTTCCACCCGGAGGCCCCCTCCAAGAGCCAGCTGGTGACAAGGGAGGGCTAGGGTGGGCCTCTGCCTCTCTCCAAACCTTCTCTGACCACCCCACCCCCTCCCCCCCGCCAGTTAGCTAGAGAACCTAGTACTGACTGTGGAATTGCTCAGGCAGTGACCAGGGATAGGAGAGGACATTTCTGGCCAAGACTCTGCCAAGCTCCACTGAAGGTAGACACCCAGAGCTCAGGCAAGCCCACTCTCCCCAGCCCTCCAGCCCCAGTACCTTCATCTTTTCCTGGTGTCTCAGGATCATGTAAGCCACGCGCACGTGCATGGCACACCACTTCCCTGGTTTCTGCCGCCCCAGAAGGATGACCAAAGGGAAAGGGAAGGAAAGAACGTTCACTCATCACCCACTCCAGACCTGGCCCTGGGCCCAGCATCACCATACAACATCCCCACTTGTCAACCCTCACAAGTGAGGGGTTAGGACTAGGTTCATTTCACAGCCTAGGAAACTTTTGAGGCTCAGAGAGAGAAACAGTCTTGCCCAAGGTCCCACAGCCTGCTATGTGTGAACCTTTGCAAGCTTTTCGTTTCCTGCTGTTCCATCTGGCTGCCTCCACGTCTTGGGCTTCTGGCTTATTCCCAAGCAAGACCCACCCCTCAGACAAACACGCTGATGCCAGCCCCCAGCCTCATGCAGCCTGAGGTCCTCACCAAACTCACCCTCAAAGGTGGCCGGAAATGGTCAGGGATCTGGGAAGGGCAAAGCAGAGATTGGCGGCAGTTCAAACCGGTTTACCGACCCGGGCACCTCATCTCCATAGTCCCCAGTACCCCGCCCACCCAAGCACCTCCCTAAGACCTTGTGTGATGCCCTCAAATCTTTCCCTTTCCCTGTTTCTCCCACTCCAGGCATCTCCCTTCCAGCACCAAGTTATTGAACCTGGCCCCAAGGAGGTGCCCTGCCTGGAAGGCTATAGAATGGGTTAGTGGGCAGCAGGTCTCTCAGAGAAGAGTAGCTCTCTGATTGACAGCTTCATGTATAATGAGGATCTGCTTAAGATTTCTTTAGAAAAATACCTTTACAATTGTTAAAAACAGCTGGAAAATCTCTGGTCTAGTCTCTTTAGAAACTATATCCTATGCTTTTCACGATGTTCCCAGAGCCCTGGGCTTTAAGGCTGTTGCCCACGTCTCGTCACAAAGGGGCAGCTTATCTTTTCGTTAAGGACAGAACTTCCTGGTATGATGTCATTAAAAAAAAAGAATGCTGTGACTTAAAAAAAAACCCTGAAAACCCTTATAAAAACTACTGTCCTAGTAATCTTATTTCTGGGGCAACTTCACAAAATTCCTATCCCTCATGCCTGAGAAAGTCTTCACCGACAGAAATTCCCTCTCCTTAGATTCTCAGGGATACCCCTGATCACATATTAAACAGAGGGATCAGGGGGTCACTCTTCAAGTCAACACTACTCTCCTTCAACAGATCTTCGAGCTCCCCGAGGACCTGCCTTGAGCCCCCCTCACCTGTGTCCCCTTTTGGGGAAGCCCGCTCGGCACTGGCCCCAGTCGTGGTGGCAGCTCGGGGTTCGTGCTCTGAGAAAGGGGAGTGGAGGGATCAGTCAGAGGAGCTGATGCTAGGCATAAAAGGGGGCTAGAATCAAGCTGGGGGCTGGGACTGGGAGGGAGTACGGCTTTGAAAAAACCTGGATCCACAGGGTGAGGGCAGGAGGAGGGGCGTGGTTTGGGGGAATGAGAAGGTACATGGTTCCAGGGGTGTCTGGGTTTTTAAGGGGTGAGAGGTGGTGGTGGTGCTGGGTTGGGAGCTCACCTTGGGCTGGAAGGCCCCCTGCAGGGAGCCAAAGGAGACAGCCGGCGGGAGGCCCGGAGGGAGGCCGGGCACTGCGGGAGGGAAGGCCGTGTACGGCTGCGGAGAGAAGGGGACTAGTCCAACTGGGGGTGGAGGTGCAGCCCAGGGCTGGTCTGCTCATTGGTCCTCTGGCCTCCACCCTAGACCCCCCACCCTCCCCCAGGGAGCTCTCCCAGGCTCAAGGCTCTTGCTTTGGAAGCTGAAGACTGGACTCCCACAGTCAAGATCACACACACTGATATATCCATGCCCACGCACCATACACACACACTCACATTATGCCGGAAAAGGCCTTCCATCTTTCCTGGATATTTCTCAAACTATGGAAGAGAAGGGAAGAGTAAGCTGCCAGCCAGGAATCCAGGGCTTTCCCCTGGAAGCCACACCCTCCCCCTCAGGTCTGAGTCTCATCACTGGCCCAATGAGCTCACCATGTGGGGGCCGTGGGGTGGCAGCAGGCCCGGGGGGAAAGGGGTGAAGTGCTGGTGGGTGTGCTGGTGGGTGTGCTGGTGCTGGTGGTTGTGCTGGTGGAACTGGAAGGCCAGGGGCCGGGCCGAGCCCCCTGCCCCCACCACCTCGGGGCCACCCTGGGCATTCAGGTAGCGAGAGTTCAGGTCCTGGCCGATCAGGTCCTGCTCTGTGGGAGGGGAGGGGGAGAAGGCTTTAACATCTGTAGCCACCATGGCAGCCTCCTTGGGCCCGGGTGACTGGCCTTCCCTTCTGGCCATGGGCCACTCCCTCCTCAAGCCCTGTTGCCTGCTAAGGTCCAGATGCCCCGAAGTCAAATGGGCCCAAGCCCAGGGCCATGGCCCCCCGCCCCCCGGCCAGGATCCCAAACTCACCAGAAAGGGCGTTAGCGGCTGAGGCCCCAGGGTGCCCTGGCACCTGCAGCAG
>SJYG01001555.1:64659-78774 GCA_006410535.1 Litocranius walleri | reverse complement strand
GGGGGGCGGCCGTGAAGAGCTGGGGAGAGAAGTGGGGAGATGAGTGAGGGGCTGGGAGGTGCCAGCTCTGACAGGAGGGGGTCAGAAGCCTGGGAGATACCTTGACCCTGGTTCTCCAACATGGAAGGTGGTAGAACCCGGCCCCCAGGACCCCTACCCCCAACCCAGGGAACCCATCCTCAGACGGAGGTACCTCCCACACCCAACAAACCCCCATCCTCCTGTCTCTTCTTCTGCACAGCTGCTTCTGATGCCTCTGGTCTTTCCCTTTTCTGACTCAATCACAGCACAAAACGTATCATTCATTTTGACGCTTAATTACAACAGGCCACCTGGGTTCCCACCCGAAGACAGTGGAAGCAGCACTGCGCTGGCCTGGTGTAGGAGTCAGGAGGCCTGAACTCGAGGCCCATCTTACCATTAACACCCTGGGTGACCTTGAGCAAGTCACTGCCTCTCTCTGAGCCTTAGCTTTCTCAATAAGGGAAAAAATGATGATGATAACAATAACAACAAAAGTTGCATCAATCGTTGAAGTGTCATTAATTCTTACCCTTTAGTGAGCACTTACTGTATGCCAAGTGCTATCATCTGCTTTATATGCTAATCCAAGTCTCCAACATTTCACATCACCTTCCCAACTGCTGCCGCATCCCT
Organism: Litocranius walleri; assembly: GCA_006410535.1. Classification (NCBI taxonomy): domain Eukaryota; kingdom Metazoa; phylum Chordata; class Mammalia; order Artiodactyla; family Bovidae; genus Litocranius; species Litocranius walleri. The sequence continues at coordinate 78,117 of SJYG01001555.1, read as the reverse complement.
GGGACCCCTTGTACCTTTTACTTCTTTAAACTTAACTCAGTTTCTTTTCCACTTGGCCTCACCAAAGAGCAATGTGTAAAATTAAGGGGCTGAGGTACTACTTGTATTTTTTTTAAAACACATCAAAACTGAAAAAATTTTACTCACGTACCATCTAAAATTCTCTCACACACCACTAACAAGAATGTACACACTTTGGGAAACACTGCATTAATTCATAATTAATCCTCATGACATCTTTACAATGAAGGTACTATCATTATTTCACTTTACAAAAAGAAAAAATTGAGGCTCAGAGAGGTTAAGTGACTTGTCAAAAATCACATAGCCACTAAATGGCAGAGTAAGAATTTGAATCCAGGTCTGAATAACACCAAAATCAGTACTCTTAGTCATCATGTCAGCATTTCCCAAAGTATGTTCCAAACAACACTATTCCTAAGAGCTGTTCCTTACAAAAAAAAAAAAACAAAACCTTGGGAAGTAAAATTGGGAAACGGCATAAACTGGATTCCTCTGCAAGTCGACGTATAAAGGGTTTTGAGAAGTCCTGTAGTAATCTCTCTATATTTGTCCCACAGTATCTCTCAAACTTTTTAGTCCCAAAATCCCTTTTCAAGTGATATCCCACAGGAACTAACCAATGTCCCCAGACACAGATTGCAGGGGTTGGCACCAAAATGACCACGCCTTTACAGACCTGGCCAGACCTCCCAATCACTCACCTGCCAGTGCTGAGGTCCAGGCTGCTGCCATAGGGGGAAGTGCGGAGGCCAAAAGGCGAAACCCGAAGCTGCAGCTGGGGCTGGGGTGGGGGTGGCAGACTGGGGGCGGCCGGCAGGGGTGCAGGGGGTGAGACAGGAGGCCGAGGGGCCGGTGGAGGCGGTGGTTCCTTCGGGGGGAAAGGCACTAGCAGCGGGTCGGGCCCTGGGGGCTGTTCCTGGCTCCGCTCCAGGCCCGACACTTTAGGGACTACGGAGAGTTTTGCTTCACAGTTCCCATTGAAGGCGCCGTGGGGGCCCGAGGCTGTGAGGGCAGGACAGCAGACATACTCAGTTAAGGACCATGCTTACCCAATTTCCCTCCCTGTCTCCAGCCCCAGCCCCAGCCCTTGGGACCAACCTTTGCTGGTTGAGACAGTAAAGGACGGGTCGAGGTCATCATCGGAGACCTGGGGAAGAAGGATAGGGACACAGTCAAGTTCTGGTCAGGTCAGGCCTTCCCCCAGGAAGGCCACCAGCCTCTGCAGTTGGCTAGGCACTGGTAGTGGTGACAAGTCTATTCCATCAGCTTAGCTGAAATCCACTAAAGACTGTGGGCTCTAGGAGGCCCAATGCTCGAGGAAAAGGGTAGCGCAACTAAGCCTGCGCATCTGATAGGCCAGGAAGACTGAACTGAGGCAGTACTGAAGTAACGGAGAAACAGGCAAATAAATGCAAAAATGTCAGATATCACTAACTGCTGGCCCAGACTGTCTACCGGGCTTATAGACCTATTTGGTCCATAAATGTCACCAAAAGTTTTAAACTAACTACAAATACTTAGAAATCTGGAGATTCTTCATAAAAACTCAGATTCAGGTTCTCTTGACAATAGGCTCCCAGTCTTCCACTAGTGCCCCGATCAGATGGACAAGGACTATTTGCTTCACTACAGAAGCCCCTGTCCAGTCAACTTTTTAAACCACTAAGACACACACCAGGGAACGCACATTTAGTTAGTGACAAAAGAGCATCAACTGCTAGAACACACTTTCAAAGCTAGCACACCAGCCCTAAAAACAAAATGAAACACACCTTCATAGCATATGTTCTTACACTGTGTACAATAGTTCAGCGTCCTCACTGCCATGACTATTGTCTACAGGCTCTAATCTACAGGAGCAGACTAATAACCAGCAGGAAGAACCAACTAGGTTCCATAGCCACCCTGGGTTTCTGTGGAGAACCACTGTTATCTCCAAGCGCTTTGGAAAGGATGGCACAGCAAAGCATAGGCCTTTGATTCTTTGGTCAGTTGGCTCCAATTACCAAATAAAACTTGTCATTTACTTTCTCAATCCCCCCCCCACCCCCCAAGCCGCCCACTTGCCCCACGCATCCTCCCCAAACATCTATTTCTGGCTCAACTTAACTCACTTTCCCCACTTAAGGGAAGGCTCTGTCTGCTGCACAAGGAGACCTTTAAGGCACAGTTTATTTCACGAGCTGTAATACTGCCCACCCAACAAGCTCTAGCCCCACTCACCCTCTCGTCCAGATCACTTTCTGCATCACACTGGGGAGAAGGAAAGACAGGGATGTCACAACAGGGAAGAGAAAGGGGGCCCAAGGTCAAGGGGTGTTTCAGACAGGGAGTGAACAGGGAGGGGCCTGTACAGGTGGAAAGCACTTACTATGTATCCAGCTTCCAGAGAATGACGGGAGGAGGCCTGAGAAAGACCAGAGTCCAGAGGTAAGGGAGGCTGGCTGGCGAGGCCTTTGGATAAAGTCTAAGCTCCCTGGCAAGACGCTGAAGGCCCCTCAGTCTTCTTCTATTCCTCACCCAGTTCTCAATGCTCTGGCAACTTTTCAAATCTACCAGATTCTCACATCTCTGCGCTTTTGCCCAAAACAACTTAGCCCTATTTCTCTTCTCAGCAAACTTATGACTATCCTTCAAGGCCTGACTAAGACATCCCAGGGGGCTTTCCCTAACCACAACCCTCCTCCCATCCCCCAGGCAGAATGAGTGGCTTCCTCATGTGGGTTTCTGCAGCATCTCTCCCAGAGCTCTACCTTCTGCTGCCTCTCAAGTTTTGGTCTAGGTGTTCGCTCAAAGATTATTTCTTCCCTACTAGACTGACACTGACTTGAAAAGGAGTGCAGAGACCACATCTAATTTACAATTCAACTACATCCTTTTGATACGTCTCTGAATTATCAATATGTTCGAGGCAGACCCATTATCAGCCAAAATCGGGCAAGTCTGACTGTGAACACGTCTTTATCAGTCCGGGATGGGGCAGTGGGAGCTCAAATATGCTCTGCCTTTCTCTTTGCCCTTAGCGACTGGGGTCACTTCACCATGGGTAGCAGCACTGCTGACGGAAAATGGGTCCATGTGAAGAACATTCGGCTCAGAGTTTTAGATGACAGGTATCTGAGACAAGCTCACCTCTTTCCTTCTCCTCTTATTGGGCCATTTTCGGGCCCGATCTCCAGAGGGCCGGCCAGGCTCTCGATCAGAGCTGTCCCCTGGTTCCCCAGTTGCCCCACTGGAGCCACCCCTCTTCCGTTTCCCAGAATGCTTCAGCCGATGCTCCAGTCGCTCTGGGGGCTGAAGAGACGCATCCTTCTGTGGAGGAGGAGGTGGGACTAGAGTACATGGTGGAGAAAGGAAAGCTCCCCACCTCTCGGGGGTGACCAAGCTACCAAAGTGGCTCTCGGCCCGGTAACCTGGTTGGTCCCTGGAGACTGGCTCTACCTCCTCCCACCCCAGGGTGGGGCAGAGGCCTGGCCAGAGGATCCGGTTGCTCTGGTTTGGGGTGCCAGCATTCCCCCCTCAACTCCACCCACTCGAGACACCTTACACTTCTCTCTGGCCCTCTGAAGCCCCCCAAAGGTCCCCGGCCCCAACAGGCCCCACCTGCAAGGCCTCGAGGCTGGCGAAGCTGGCGATGGCGAAACCATCGATCAAGTCCTCCTCCTCTTCTTCCTCCTCCTCAGGCTCTTCTTCGGCCTCCCCATCGTCTGCACCCCCGTCCTCCTCCTCCTCCTCTTCCTCCCCGCGGCTGCCCGAGCCAGCAGGCCGCTTCCGAGCTCGGGGTCGCGGGGGCCGAGGCCTGGGACGCGGCCGCCGCCGTCTCGGGCCTCCGGGCCGCTCTCCAGACGAAGCTGACGACCACGGCCTGGCCGGCGGCGGCGGCGACGACGAGGACGAGGAGCCGCGCGGGGCGGCCAACAGGGCCCGGGGCGCGTCGCCGCCGGGACCTCGGCGGCGCCGCTGCTCCCGGTCTCGGTCTCGGCGCGAGCAGCGCCGCCGCCGCCGCTCCCCCTCAGCGGCCCAGCCCGGGCCCGGAGCCGCGGCCGCTGCCGTCTCCATGGCGACCGCCCTCAGCGCCGCATCCGGAGGCGGCGGGCCCCGGAGCGGCCTGTCCGCAGGCCCGGGGTCGCAGGCGCGGCGCTGGCGGCTGCACAGGGACGAGAGGGCCACGGCTTTCCCTTTAAAGCAGGATCTGCTCGCCCCGAGCGTGCCCCAAGGCCAAGGCCCAGGGAGCCGGCGCCGCCCCCGGGGCGACAAGCCCGAGAGCCCCCCCTGTGGGGCCGGCGGGGCCGAGACAGCGAAAACGGGGCGGCCGTCCCTTTAAGGCAAGGCCTCAAGTTGTCCAGTCCCTGACTCCTTTAAGACGACCCGACGGTGTCCGACCGGCCTAGTTCGGTGGCCGCCCCCTACCAGGGGTCGAGACAAGTCTCCCCGAGGAAGAGGAAGGGCCACCCTTTAAAAGGGGCCGAGAGCTCGCCCCGAAACGTCGACCTCCCCTTTAAAAGTGCCTCAAGTCCTCCGGCTAAAAGAGGCCACCCCTTTAAGGAGTCCCGGGTTCTCCAAACAGCAGGCCGCCCCTTTAAGGGCTCAGGAGTTAGTTTCTAGTCCTCCAAAAACGGCCACTTCCCCTTTAAGTTGAATTTAAAGGACATCTTGCTTTGAGAAGTGGCGATGAGAATCCCCTGCTCGCTCCAATTCTCCCAACAGCACAGTTCTCAATTTGTCAGCGTCTGTTCGGCGGCTTCCCCTTTAAAGGCTGGCGTTGTAGTCCGCCGAGATCGGTGGCCACCCCTTTAAGGAGATTTAAAGGGGCCTCTTCCAGGCCCAGCTCTTCCAGCCTCCGCCTCCGGTCGCCATGAAAGGCGCGAGGTGGGGGGCGGGGCCGAGGGGGCCAGCCCTCCAAAGCCCCGGATGTGAGGCAACGGTGACGGGTAGAGCTTGTTCGTCTGCCGACATAAAAGTCTCTTCCTTCTTTCCTCCGTCTCTGTCTGACGTTCGCCTTAAAGAATCCGGAACGGCTGCTGGGCAGCTGGGGGACTCCAGCTCACCCTCCTGTCGTCTCCTTTGGAGTCTTCGGCCTCTTCTCCGCCAGGACTTCCCTACCCCTCCTCTCTCTTCCTCCTCAGCCTACGCCTCCTTCCTCTCTCTGTCTCCTCCCACTTTCCGCCCCCTTCCCCTCACCCCTCTACAGGCTTAGCCGTTGATAGGCTGAGACGTGTACGTCAAGCCGAAGGGGCGGAGTCAAACGCGGGAGGGAGGGAGTGAGTAATATGTAACCGCCCTCAAATTTTGGATTTGGTATACGTCAGATTAGCTCCGCCCCTCATCAAATCTTGTGACTCAACTGGTTAGAAGTAGGTGCTTGGGGAGGTCCTCCAGATGATCCCGCCTCTTCCTGCTCTTCGTTTATTGGCTACTCTCTTGACGGCGTCTAGCCGAGGATCTGGATCTAGAGTACGAGTCGTTGGGGACAGTTGGCCGCTGGGTGGCGCGCGGCCGCGGAAGGACACTGTCCACTGTCAGTTTTGTGTTCTCTCCCTTTCTGCCACTTGGCTTAGTCCACAGGCTGTCTGGCTTCTCGCGCACGCGCGTGATGCTACAACCATCAGGCTGGCAGCTCAGCGGGATCCCCCGCCGTGTCGGGTGGTTAGAGCACGCGGCTTGAGAGCGCAAGTCGAGCGTAAAGGAAGCTTTCGCGTCCAGTTATTGCTCGGTGCAGGAGGAGTGCTGGCCTGGGTTCTGCGTGCTAACAAGAAAAAAACAGTTTGCGTTGTGTGCCGGACACTTTCTTACATATGAACTCATTTGACCGAAGTCTCTTAGGAAGGTACTACCATCAGCCCCATTTTACAGGAGAGGGGAATTGATACACTTTCAGTTTCCTAAGCTGGACTTACTCAGGAAGCTTAGCTCCAGTCTGCTCCTGGCCACTATTCTACCTTTAAGTTATGAAAGATGTAGTGTGCTACTTGTGTTTTCTGGTTGCCTGGGTTTCCTTTTTAATGTGGACATTACACTGACAGCTTGCTTTCTCATGTATAAAATGGATGTAATTCTCATAAGGCTATTTGTAGGTCAAGTACCTGTGACAGGTTGTTGTAGATGCTTACTTATAGCTGATTATTATTAGTTCTTGAATCCAACAACAGATTCTTGGCCTATGTGTTAGAAGGAACTCAGGGCTATCTAGAACAGGGCTTTAGTCTACTCTAGGACTTTCAGTCTCTTCCTTTTTTTTTTTTGTTAAGGACCATGCTTACCCAATTTCCCTCCCTGTCTCCAGCCCCAGCCCCAGCCCTTGGGACCAACCTTTGCTGGTTGAGACAGTAAAGGACGGGTCGAGGTCATCATCGGAGACCTGGGGAAGAAGGATAGGGACACAGTCAAGTTCTGGTCAGGTCAGGCCTTCCCCCAGGAAGGCCACCAGCCTCTGCAGTTGGCTAGGCACTGGTAGTGGTGACAAGTCTATTCCATCAGCTTAGCTGAAATCCACTAAAGACTGTGGGCTCTAGGAGGCCCAATGCTCGAGGAAAAGGGTAGCGCAACTAAGCCTGCGCATCTGATAGGCCAGGAAGACTGAACTGAGGCAGTACTGAAGTAACGGAGAAACAGGCAAATAAATGCAAAAATGTCAGATATCACTAACTGCTGGCCCAGACTGTCTACCGGGCTTATAGACCTATTTGGTCCATAAATGTCACCAAAAGTTTTAAACTAACTACAAATACTTAGAAATCTGGAGATTCTTCATAAAAACTCAGATTCAGGTTCTCTTGACAATAGGCTCCCAGTCTTCCACTAGTGCCCCGATCAGATGGACAAGGACTATTTGCTTCACTACAGAAGCCCCTGTCCAGTCAACTTTTTAAACCACTAAGACACACACCAGGGAACGCACATTTAGTTAGTGACAAAAGAGCATCAACTGCTAGAACACACTTTCAAAGCTAGCACACCAGCCCTAAAAACAAAATGAAACACACCTTCATAGCATATGTTCTTACACTGTGTACAATAGTTCAGCGTCCTCACTGCCATGACTATTGTCTACAGGCTCTAATCTACAGGAGCAGACTAATAACCAGCAGGAAGAACCAACTAGGTTCCATAGCCACCCTGGGTTTCTGTGGAGAACCACTGTTATCTCCAAGCGCTTTGGAAAGGATGGCACAGCAAAGCATAGGCCTTTGATTCTTTGGTCAGTTGGCTCCAATTACCAAATAAAACTTGTCATTTACTTTCTCAATCCCCCCCCCACCCCCCAAGCCGCCCACTTGCCCCACGCATCCTCCCCAAACATCTATTTCTGGCTCAACTTAACTCACTTTCCCCACTTAAGGGAAGGCTCTGTCTGCTGCACAAGGAGACCTTTAAGGCACAGTTTATTTCACGAGCTGTAATACTGCCCACCCAACAAGCTCTAGCCCCACTCACCCTCTCGTCCAGATCACTTTCTGCATCACACTGGGGAGAAGGAAAGACAGGGATGTCACAACAGGGAAGAGAAAGGGGGCCCAAGGTCAAGGGGTGTTTCAGACAGGGAGTGAACAGGGAGGGGCCTGTACAGGTGGAAAGCACTTACTATGTATCCAGCTTCCAGAGAATGACGGGAGGAGGCCTGAGAAAGACCAGAGTCCAGAGGTAAGGGAGGCTGGCTGGCGAGGCCTTTGGATAAAGTCTAAGCTCCCTGGCAAGACGCTGAAGGCCCCTCAGTCTTCTTCTATTCCTCACCCAGTTCTCAATGCTCTGGCAACTTTTCAAATCTACCAGATTCTCACATCTCTGCGCTTTTGCCCAAAACAACTTAGCCCTATTTCTCTTCTCAGCAAACTTATGACTATCCTTCAAGGCCTGACTAAGACATCCCAGGGGGCTTTCCCTAACCACAACCCTCCTCCCATCCCCCAGGCAGAATGAGTGGCTTCCTCATGTGGGTTTCTGCAGCATCTCTCCCAGAGCTCTACCTTCTGCTGCCTCTCAAGTTTTGGTCTAGGTGTTCGCTCAAAGATTATTTCTTCCCTACTAGACTGACACTGACTTGAAAAGGAGTGCAGAGACCACATCTAATTTACAATTCAACTACATCCTTTTGATACGTCTCTGAATTATCAATATGTTCGAGGCAGACCCATTATCAGCCAAAATCGGGCAAGTCTGACTGTGAACACGTCTTTATCAGTCCGGGATGGGGCAGTGGGAGCTCAAATATGCTCTGCCTTTCTCTTTGCCCTTAGCGACTGGGGTCACTTCACCATGGGTAGCAGCACTGCTGACGGAAAATGGGTCCATGTGAAGAACATTCGGCTCAGAGTTTTAGATGACAGGTATCTGAGACAAGCTCACCTCTTTCCTTCTCCTCTTATTGGGCCATTTTCGGGCCCGATCTCCAGAGGGCCGGCCAGGCTCTCGATCAGAGCTGTCCCCTGGTTCCCCAGTTGCCCCACTGGAGCCACCCCTCTTCCGTTTCCCAGAATGCTTCAGCCGATGCTCCAGTCGCTCTGGGGGCTGAAGAGACGCATCCTTCTGTGGAGGAGGAGGTGGGACTAGAGTACATGGTGGAGAAAGGAAAGCTCCCCACCTCTCGGGGGTGACCAAGCTACCAAAGTGGCTCTCGGCCCGGTAACCTGGTTGGTCCCTGGAGACTGGCTCTACCTCCTCCCACCCCAGGGTGGGGCAGAGGCCTGGCCAGAGGATCCGGTTGCTCTGGTTTGGGGTGCCAGCATTCCCCCCTCAACTCCACCCACTCGAGACACCTTACACTTCTCTCTGGCCCTCTGAAGCCCCCCAAAGGTCCCCGGCCCCAACAGGCCCCACCTGCAAGGCCTCGAGGCTGGCGAAGCTGGCGATGGCGAAACCATCGATCAAGTCCTCCTCCTCTTCTTCCTCCTCCTCAGGCTCTTCTTCGGCCTCCCCATCGTCTGCACCCCCGTCCTCCTCCTCCTCCTCTTCCTCCCCGCGGCTGCCCGAGCCAGCAGGCCGCTTCCGAGCTCGGGGTCGCGGGGGCCGAGGCCTGGGACGCGGCCGCCGCCGTCTCGGGCCTCCGGGCCGCTCTCCAGACGAAGCTGACGACCACGGCCTGGCCGGCGGCGGCGGCGACGACGAGGACGAGGAGCCGCGCGGGGCGGCCAACAGGGCCCGGGGCGCGTCGCCGCCGGGACCTCGGCGGCGCCGCTGCTCCCGGTCTCGGTCTCGGCGCGAGCAGCGCCGCCGCCGCCGCTCCCCCTCAGCGGCCCAGCCCGGGCCCGGAGCCGCGGCCGCTGCCGTCTCCATGGCGACCGCCCTCAGCGCCGCATCCGGAGGCGGCGGGCCCCGGAGCGGCCTGTCCGCAGGCCCGGGGTCGCAGGCGCGGCGCTGGCGGCTGCACAGGGACGAGAGGGCCACGGCTTTCCCTTTAAAGCAGGATCTGCTCGCCCCGAGCGTGCCCCAAGGCCAAGGCCCAGGGAGCCGGCGCCGCCCCCGGGGCGACAAGCCCGAGAGCCCCCCCTGTGGGGCCGGCGGGGCCGAGACAGCGAAAACGGGGCGGCCGTCCCTTTAAGGCAAGGCCTCAAGTTGTCCAGTCCCTGACTCCTTTAAGACGACCCGACGGTGTCCGACCGGCCTAGTTCGGTGGCCGCCCCCTACCAGGGGTCGAGACAAGTCTCCCCGAGGAAGAGGAAGGGCCACCCTTTAAAAGGGGCCGAGAGCTCGCCCCGAAACGTCGACCTCCCCTTTAAAAGTGCCTCAAGTCCTCCGGCTAAAAGAGGCCACCCCTTTAAGGAGTCCCGGGTTCTCCAAACAGCAGGCCGCCCCTTTAAGGGCTCAGGAGTTAGTTTCTAGTCCTCCAAAAACGGCCACTTCCCCTTTAAGTTGAATTTAAAGGACATCTTGCTTTGAGAAGTGGCGATGAGAATCCCCTGCTCGCTCCAATTCTCCCAACAGCACAGTTCTCAATTTGTCAGCGTCTGTTCGGCGGCTTCCCCTTTAAAGGCTGGCGTTGTAGTCCGCCGAGATCGGTGGCCACCCCTTTAAGGAGATTTAAAGGGGCCTCTTCCAGGCCCAGCTCTTCCAGCCTCCGCCTCCGGTCGCCATGAAAGGCGCGAGGTGGGGGGCGGGGCCGAGGGGGCCAGCCCTCCAAAGCCCCGGATGTGAGGCAACGGTGACGGGTAGAGCTTGTTCGTCTGCCGACATAAAAGTCTCTTCCTTCTTTCCTCCGTCTCTGTCTGACGTTCGCCTTAAAGAATCCGGAACGGCTGCTGGGCAGCTGGGGGACTCCAGCTCACCCTCCTGTCGTCTCCTTTGGAGTCTTCGGCCTCTTCTCCGCCAGGACTTCCCTACCCCTCCTCTCTCTTCCTCCTCAGCCTACGCCTCCTTCCTCTCTCTGTCTCCTCCCACTTTCCGCCCCCTTCCCCTCACCCCTCTACAGGCTTAGCCGTTGATAGGCTGAGACGTGTACGTCAAGCCGAAGGGGCGGAGTCAAACGCGGGAGGGAGGGAGTGAGTAATATGTAACCGCCCTCAAATTTTGGATTTGGTATACGTCAGATTAGCTCCGCCCCTCATCAAATCTTGTGACTCAACTGGTTAGAAGTAGGTGCTTGGGGAGGTCCTCCAGATGATCCCGCCTCTTCCTGCTCTTCGTTTATTGGCTACTCTCTTGACGGCGTCTAGCCGAGGATCTGGATCTAGAGTACGAGTCGTTGGGGACAGTTGGCCGCTGGGTGGCGCGCGGCCGCGGAAGGACACTGTCCACTGTCAGTTTTGTGTTCTCTCCCTTTCTGCCACTTGGCTTAGTCCACAGGCTGTCTGGCTTCTCGCGCACGCGCGTGATGCTACAACCATCAGGCTGGCAGCTCAGCGGGATCCCCCGCCGTGTCGGGTGGTTAGAGCACGCGGCTTGAGAGCGCAAGTCGAGCGTAAAGGAAGCTTTCGCGTCCAGTTATTGCTCGGTGCAGGAGGAGTGCTGGCCTGGGTTCTGCGTGCTAACAAGAAAAAAACAGTTTGCGTTGTGTGCCGGACACTTTCTTACATATGAACTCATTTGACCGAAGTCTCTTAGGAAGGTACTACCATCAGCCCCATTTTACAGGAGAGGGGAATTGATACACTTTCAGTTTCCTAAGCTGGACTTACTCAGGAAGCTTAGCTCCAGTCTGCTCCTGGCCACTATTCTACCTTTAAGTTATGAAAGATGTAGTGTGCTACTTGTGTTTTCTGGTTGCCTGGGTTTCCTTTTTAATGTGGACATTACACTGACAGCTTGCTTTCTCATGTATAAAATGGATGTAATTCTCATAAGGCTATTTGTAGGTCAAGTACCTGTGACAGGTTGTTGTAGATGCTTACTTATAGCTGATTATTATTAGTTCTTGAATCCAACAACAGATTCTTGGCCTATGTGTTAGAAGGAACTCAGGGCTATCTAGAACAGGGCTTTAGTCTACTCTAGGACTTTCAGTCTCTTCCTTTTTTTTTTTGCTGTGCCACACAGTGTGCAGGCTCTTAGTCCTCCAACCAGGAATGGAACCTGCAGCCCCTGCAGTGGAAATATGGAATGCTAACCCCTAGACCACCAGGGCATTCCCTCAGTCCCTGACCAGGGTCCAGTATCACAGTATCTTCTGGAGCAGATTCATAAGTATCCCTCTGCATAGGAAAATTCTCAACCCAAGAAGGTATCTCCAATGACCATTCCTCTACCCTGTTCCCTATATCCCACTTCATGGTCTTTCCTGGTACCACCCTCATTTCCCAGTTTTACAGGCCAAAGTAGAAACATCAGCCAGTACTGGCAGTGAATCTCAAACTCTGCTAGAGACACACAGATGAATCAGAAACATATCGAAAACTTTACTAGAAATATAGAGAAAAAATTATAACTGCCTCAGAGATTTCCCCCCACCCCCTCAGGATGCATGGACAGACAAACAAATGGAGCTTCTAAGTCCGATGGGGCCGATCTTGATCCCCTTCCTCCTCCTCCTCCTCCAGAAGTGAGGCGTCCAGCTCCTGGAGTCGCTGCTGCAGCAGGGGTTCTACATCTGGGCTGGGGGCCAGATTGGGAGGAAGGGTCCTGCCAGCTGCAGCCCGGGCCCCTCGAGATGGCCGCCGGGATCGAGGAAGACTGCTGTCCCGAAATTCTACAGTCCGCCGGAGCTTCCTTGAGCTGGTGAAAATCAGAGTCCCATTGCGCTCCCGGGGTTCCTCAAAGATGGTCTCAAAGGTCCTGGACCAGGCAGGGAGGAGTCCAGGTTACCAGCATGCCCCCTGATTCCAGTTTTCCCTCTGTCACCCCTAAGCCTTCAAAGTTTCTCACCTCCTGGTTGTGGGTGACTGGTAATTCTTGTTGGTGTAAATTTCTTCCAAGCTGAACTCTTTCTTGTTCAACCTACAAGCCAAGAGCAGAGGTCACTGAGAAACCTGGGGCCAGTGGGCCTAGAGAAGGGATAAGTAAGGCCTGGTCTATATTTCAGTTTCTAGGATCTGCCAGGAGCCAGGAGTGCTGCCTGAGGCAGACAGATGGTTCTACATGCAAACCAAGTCCAGAACAAACGAACTCCTCCAAGCTTGACCAAGAGGAAGGAGAGCCACACTCAGGGGACCTGAGCCTACACCTGCTTCAGATCCATGCACGACAAGCTTCTCACCTGACTGGCCGAGGCAGCCCCATTGGTGTGAGGTTTATTTGAGAACGGGCTGGTGTCCTGCGTATTCTGAATCGAGAAACCTTCCCAATGGTCTGCAGAGATGGGGCAGAGGGTAAAAAGTGCAGCGTGGACTCAGGCTCCCAGCTTGTCTCCTCCCCATTCACCTGTACCCCTACCTTGGTCTCAGAGTCTGAAAGCACCTGGTCTTCTGGGGCCCTTGGCTCCTTTCTCTTGGTTGAGCTCAACCTGTAGAGAAGGTCAAGGCTCAGAGCTATTGAGCCTTGGCAGCTGCCAGGTTCATTCCCAGCTGCCTCCCCCTCTCCTGCCCACTGGATACTAAGGTAGGAGGCTGTGCCCCCTCCTGTGGCCAGAGCTTTAAGGAGGGTTTATCAAGAGCACTACCTGGGTTCTGCAGGTTCAGAGAAGGAAGAGGTGGATGCAGTAGACGAGCAAGATGTGACGAGGGGAGGAGAGCCTCCCACTCCTCCAAGAGGGAAGACCTCTTTCCGGAGACAGGGCCGAGGGGGTGGTGGGGCTTTGGCCATCTCTCCACCACCCACCGTGTGCCGCCGAGGCCGTGGCCGGCTTGAGGGGGCTGGAACAGGGGGCCAGCTGCAGGGATCTGGGCCAGGAGGCCCCAGGTCAGGGCAGGAGTGGCTTCGGCCCAGAGAGGGCTTAGTGAGAGATGCTGGGGGGTTCTGGTCTTGGGTCCGCCATTGGCGGATAGGGGGCCGGGGACTGACTGCCACAGTGCCCTCAGAAGCCCCGGACTGCCCGGCCTCTGAGATGGCAATCTTCAACTCCAACTTCAT
>SJYG01001555.1:45127-64506 GCA_006410535.1 Litocranius walleri | reverse complement strand
TTCAACTCCAACTTCATGGGGGGTGAGGGGGGTGGGGGCCGCGGGGCTTTGTTGGGTGTGAGGAAGATGTCAGCAAAGCTCTCCAGCTTGGAGCGGACGGAATGGAAGAGGGGGGCCAAGCCCCAGGGACTGAGGCGGGGGCGTAAAAGGCTGGACGGCGGTGGGGTCGATGGGGGCTCCAGAACAGGATCTGGGGCTGAGGAAAGGAGAGGGTCAGGTGCATATTCCTTAGCTGCAGGTGTCTAAGCCCCACTTCAGGAGCCTTAGTCCCACCCCCAAACACTAACCTTTGCCCACTGAGGAATAAGCCCAGCCCTAAAATACCAAGCCTTAAATTCAGAAATTAAGCTTCAGTCTCTGAACTCTAAACTCCATCTTCACACACCAAGCTCCGCCCTGAGAGGGGGTTAAGCCCCATCCCCAACTCTGCACCTGACACTTCTAAGCTCAACTAGAATTTTCCAGAACCTTCCTTCTCATCCACCTGAGTCCTTACCTGGTGGTGGGCTTGCCAGAGGGTTTGCAGACAGGGCAGATGGATGGGATGGGGCTGGCAGGTCCCTGGACGGAGGCTTTGGCTGGTGAACCATCACCTTGGGCTCAGCTCTGGGGTGAAGGGGCAAGTTAAAGGCAGAGGAACCTTTCAGATTCAGATCCCACATGAGCCAGGACCTCCCCTGTCCCTTAATGCTTCTGCAGGTTGCTACAAGAAAGCACTGGACTTTGTAAAGTCTGATGCCCCTAGCTTTGGCTGCCTGGATAAGAGCTGCCACCTACACATCTTCATAATCCCTTCCCAACCCTCTCACCTTCTCGCTGGGACGATGAAGTTGGGAGCCTCATCAGCAAAGCCCTGGATATAAACAGGGGGTGTTCATGGGGAGGCAGGGAAGCCCCCTGTGGCCTCCGTAGCTCCCCTATCCCAACTCTGTCAGTCTCCAGATGCCTGCCTGGGTTCACGCTAAAGACTTTTTCATATAGGTCTTTGCTCAGGCAGTGTCTTCCAATCTAAAATGCCATCCTCCTTGCTCTGAGCAAAATCCACCCCAGACACAGTCCTCCCACAACTTTCTTCTATGCCCAGTGACATGCCTGCGCCCAGCTGAACCCCTGACATCATTCCCTAGAGTTCCCATACCTCAGCTCGGGGTCTGGAGCTGGCAATGTCCTGTAGCATCACCACCAGGGTGGGCTGGTGCACCTGGTCCACCTTTTGTGAAGGGCCCTCCTCTGGGCCAGGCGTTGTCCTTGATTGCCGCCTTGGGGTGGAAGGGGGCCGACGGACATGGCTCAAGGGCTCTCGACATAGGTGCAGTGGGTCGGGAGGCCTAGAGAGGGAACGGGAAGATCAGTGGGGCTCAGCTGTGTTCCCAGCTCCTCCCAATTCTGCCATGCTCACCTGGCTTGTGGGGACCACGTGGCCTGCCGGGCTGGTGAGGCAGGCGGCTGGCTGCGAACAGAATCCTGACGGTTGCTGTGGTGTCGTGGGGTGGAACTCTCTTCTTGGGGCGCCAGGGGGACCTCAGAGAGGAGGAGATGTCAAGAGAAAGGTGATGGAATGGAAACAGGGCCTCCCTATGCCTAACAGTGCCCTGTGCCATCAAGATGACAGAAATAGTGGCTAGAATTCATTTGCAATCCCCAAAGAAGAGGTCAGTTATGGCCCCAGCTGTTTGGTATGGGGCCTGGGTAATGTCACCCAGGCTATTTGCATAAATGAAAAGGACAGGGTGACCTGGAGTGAGTCATTGCCTTAGTTGGGGCCTCAGTTTTTCTAATCTGTGCAGTGGAGCCAAAGACCTCAGCCTGCTTTCCCAGGATTGCCTAGAAATTGGGCTGGGAAGAAAGCAGGGGAGTTTCTCACACTTAAGAATTGTGGCGATGTGGTTTTGGCACCAGAGACCCTGCCCAATTCCAGATTGGAGTAAGTGAAAGCCAAGCAAAAAAAAATATATATAGCATTTAGGGAGACTGACTGATGAGTGTGAGAATGAGGTGTCTGGACCTCAGTGATCTTCACTTGACCTAGTTTGACTTTGCTACTGAGGGGACCTGATGAAGAAGGGGGCCTCTCAGTTCAAGAGGCTCACCATGCGGGCAGCCATGACATCTTCCAGGACCACAGCCAGGACCCGCCGTGAGGCTTTTTCCAAGGGCGAAGGGGCCCCGAGAGGCTGCAGTTTCGGCCGTTTGGGGCTCTTGGCTCCCCATAATGTTCCAGCAAGGGGTTGGCGGCACAGACGCTGCCGGCCAGACGTGCTGAAGTATGAGAAAAGCAGAGGACGGTCGCCTGAGCCTGTTGTTGGCCCTGTGGTTTCCCCGGTACGGCCACCAGGCTCCCCGTTTCCCGGGCTCAAGACAGGCGGGCGGGGTGCGCTCTCACCTGGAGTCCCCCGGCAAGTCCATGGGGGAAGCGGCGGCTCCGGGGAGTCCCTGGGGGATCCCAGGTTCCAGCCTGGGGTGAGGGGGGAGCGGGGGAGCGGGGAGTGAGGGCCAGCCCCTCCCGTGGGGCTCCACCCTTCATGGTCTGCCCGCGGCTCCCGGTAGCCCACGGTTCGGAGCCCTGGGGAGCGTAAGGGCGCCCTCGCCTGGCTACCGAGAAAGGGTATCTACCCTCTGCCGCCGCGGCGATCAGCGATCGCCCTGCCCGAGCCGCGAGAATCTGGGTTGCAGCGGTCCCAGTTCTCCCACGGCCCGAGCTTCCTGGGGCCTTTGTCCCTGCAGATTCCGCCCTGAGATCCCCGGGATCAGCTGGGATCCCAGTCCTCGGAGGCTCAGTTTCCGCCGGATCTCTCCACGGGGAGTGGCCGAGCACTCTGAAGCAATACTCGCACACACCGGCGGCCCTCCCTCCCACCTGATCCCCTAGACTGGATCCCCGCGGACACAATGCTCCAGCGCGGTTCCTCCAAACAGACGCCGCGCGAGTATCCTCCTCTCCCTGTGAGCTTCGGCTCCGCAAAGCTACAGTCAGACAGAGACGGCCCGAGCTTGAGCATCACGGACTCAGTCTGGATCCCCGGGGATCCACTGTCAAGCAGATACCCCCTTCACTCCAATCCCGGGAGGTCCCGCCCACAGACCCCCTCCCTCCGCCCTCCCCTGATCCCCGCCCAGCGCTCTCCCCAGCCCGGGACCAGATGGTCCAAAAGTTTCTTTCCCTCCCTCCTCCCGCCCTCTCTCCAGCCGCTCGGTGCCCTCCCCCGCACGCCGCTCACCGCCGCCTCCCGTGGACCCCGGGTCTTCGACGGCTCCCACCTCCGGCTCCTTTAAAACTAGCCTTGCCCAGCACTGCCCAACCGCCGAGGGCCTTCTTTTCGGAGCCTTTGGGCACCGCCCAATCGCCGGTCCTGGTCTTCCGGGGTGGTGAGAAACTAAGTGAAGCCGCTTGGCGGCCATCATGCCTAGGGGTAAGAAGCCAATTGGGCAGTGCCGCCATTATAGTTGAGGGCAGATTGTGCTGTGCTCGATGAACTTAAAGTGGACCGGACGGCGTCTTCTTTTCTGGCCGGTGGGTGGCCGAAGTCCAGGGCAAGTTTCGAGAGCTACTGTGGCAACTCTGGTGAAGCTAGGCTACCGCCACGTTTTTTAAGGGCATCTTCCGGATCTTTCGTTCTTAGACCAATAAACGTGAACTGAGTGCTAACGATATGTGAAAGTTTCCTAGAGAGGCCCCGTTGAGTCGGTTTCCAGTTCCATTCTAGGTTTCTGAGTCGCGTAACCTGGTTGCGAGGGAAAAGTTTGGCAGGGGGTGGTCGGGGCCAGAGATTAGCTCTGGTGCCGACTCAGGCTTCTTTGCTCGCACGGTGTCCCGGAGAGACTGGGCTGAGTCAAAGTGAGGAGGAGGATGGGCGTTCACGTCACCCGACTGTTGTGTACCTCTTCCTGCAGGAGAGGAGGTTTCTATAGAGGACGGGTCCCCACGAGCACTCTGAAGAGGAGCCTGGCTGATGGGGCGTGTAAATAATCCTTAGCAGTAAGGGATCAGGGATCCTGCTGCTTAGAGAGGCTGCTTCGTGAAACTTTTAAACCAGGAGCCTGCTGTTGGGGGTAGGTAATGGCCTTGTACTGGCTTCTGGGCTGTGAACGCGCCCTCACTTGTTTACCAAAGCCCATGCCTCCGCTAGTTCTTGGTCCCCAGGATTCGCTGGTACAAACTAGTACTTATTTTTCCTGATAGAACAAAAAAGACTAAAGCCTAAAATCGAGTCTGAATGAAGATGAAGAGTGACCTACTCGGCGCAACGTAATTCTCTTCTATGGGATTGAGTGATAAGAATAATGACCCAGAAAGGATGATGTAAAAAGAGCAGCACTGGTAAGTGTTGGTGTGGAACGTGAAGTCTCCCCAACTCTGTAACGAAAGACTCAACCAGATAAGCGTCCTAGGACTACAGCCACTCTGTAGTACAAGGCCGGCTGGGTCCTCTGGAAATCCATCATGAGACTTGTGGTGAGAATAAGCAACAACTGGTTCAACTAGAAGTGTTCTCTCTTCCCCTGGAGCAGGGCTGGCTACACAGGTGCATGAGGAGGGTCCCTACTGGTATGGCAATGCATTCAGCTTTAAGTAGAGATCCCTCTCCATCTTGGTAAATTGAGAGGCCTCCTGTAGGCTTTAGCTTGCCTGCTTAAACACGGAGGTATTTCCCAGACTGCAGGTTAATGAAACGCTTTCAAGGGCAGAGCAAACCTGATCTGAGTTTTGATTCTCTTAAGTCTGCTGAAGAAGTCAATGCCAAGGGTAAAGGAAGTAACCTAAAGAAAGAGCCTGGTTTCTGAGAATCTGGTTGGGGAGGGCTTGGCCCTCAACCCAGGCCAGCAGTGATGAGCTTTCATACCCTCACAGTCCTGCCTCACCCTTCTTTGTGACTACCCTTTCAACAACTCTTACCTTATCCACTAGTTGTGTACATACCCCAGGCAAGGCCAGTGTGCGCTAATCAGTGATTAGAGGCCCCTCCCAGCCTTCAGTGAAGCAGGTGATGTGGCAAACTGCCTCTTCCTTCTCACAGAGTACCCTATCCCTTCTGGTCCTCAAGCCAGCTGCTCTGCTCAGTATCTTTGTTTGCAGAAGCATCTAGCCTGAGCTCTAGATCACCCAGGGTGGATTAGGTTGGGTTGTGGCCACAGGGTGTTGAGATAAGAGGAATGCACTTACAGCCCTTTGCCAAGAACCACCCCTGTGGAGTTCCCCCGTGGTCCAGTGGTTAAGAGTTTGCCTGCCAATGCAGGGGACACGAGTTCTATCCCTGCTCTGTGAAGATTCCAAATCCTGTGGGGCAACTAAACTCACGTGCCAGAACTACTGAGCCCACTCTTTAGAGCCTGTGCTCCACCACAAGAGAAGCCATTGCAATGAGGAGCCCATTCACTGCAACTAGAGAAAGCCTGCGCACAGCAATGAAGACCCAGCACAGCCAAAAATAATATTTAATTAAGCAAAAAGAACCACCTGTGAGAAATGATAGGAAGCTTTTGAGTTTGGGTTGTTACTCTAGTTTGCATCAACTATTCAGCAAAATTGCAATGTCTATGTGCCATGCTGTGGCAACAGACAAGTGCCTGTCCCGAGGTGTTTGGAGTTTATATGCCTGTATATAAGGTGACCATTGGCTCCATTGCTTCCATTAGCCTCAGACCCCTCCACCGAGAAGTACTTAGTCCAGCCAGATACCAGCACCAATTTAATTCCCCTAGTGAGGAGCTTTTTAGACCACCTCTGGGGGCTCTTTCACTCTGGTCAGCTACTTCCTATAATTTTTATTTACCTGGGGAAGTTGGTCCTGCCTATGGTCTAACTCCTTCTCTTCCCCAGGTTAGAGAACCACCTGCCACCACTTCTAACCTTGCCTCCTGTTGTGTTGGGGGAGGGTATGACAGACAGGTGTCAAGTTTGGAGGAACTGAATGGTGAAGTGAGGGGGCTTATGAGGGAGATGTCAGGGGAGGGGAGACGGTTGGGAGGATTGGAGAGAGTCGGGAAGGGGGAAGGGAAGAAGATGTACATATTTACAGTGGAAAATTACTCAGCCATAAAAAGGAACAAAACTGAGTTATCTGTAGAAATGGGGTGGATCTAGAGTCTGTAATACAGAGTGAAGTGAGTCAGAAAGAGAAGAGAAATACATTAATGCATGTAAGTGGAATCTAGAAAAATGGTACAGATGAACCTATTTGTTGGGTAGAAATAGAGGCGCAGACATAGAGAACAGACATTTGAACACAGATGGAAGGGGAGGGTGGGATGAATTGGGAGATTAGGTCTGACACACAGTTCAATTCAGTCGCTCAGTAGTGTCCGACTTTGCAACCCCATGAATCGCAGCACACCAGGCCTCCCTGTTCATTACCATCTCTCAGAGTTCACTCAGACTCAACTCCATCGAGTCCATGATGCCATCCAGCCATCTCGTCCTTGGTCGTCCCCTTCTCCTCCTGCCCCCAATCCCTCCCAGCATCAGAGTCTTTTCCAGTGAGTCAACTGTTCGCGTGAGGTGGCCAAAGTACTGGAGTTTCAGCTTCAGCCTCATTCCTTCCAAAGAAATCCCAGGGTTGATCTCCTTCAAAATGGACTGGTTGGATCTCCTTGCAGTCCAAGGGACTCTCAAGAGTCTTCTCCAACACCACAGTTCAAAAGCATCAGTTCTTCAGCACTCAGCCTTCTTCACAGTCCAGCTCTCACATCCATAGGAAAAACCACAGCCTTGACTAGATGGACCTTAGTCGGCAGAGTAATGTCTCTGCATTTGAATATACTATCTAGGTTGGTCATAGCTTTTCTTTCCAGGAGTAAGCGTCTTCTAATTTCATGGCTGCAGTCACCATCTGCAGTGATTTTGGAGCCCCCCAAAATAAAGTCTGACAGTATTTCCACTGTTTCCCCATCTATTTCCCATGAAGTGATGGGACCAGATGCCATGATCTTCGTTTTCTGAAAGTCGAGCTTTAAGCCAACTCTTTCACTCTCCTCTTTCACTGTCATCAAGAGGCTTTTTAGCTCCTCTTCACTTTCTGCCATAAGGGTGGTGTCATCGGCATATCTGAGGTTATTGATATTTCTCCCGGCAATCTTGATTCCAGCTTGTGTTTCTTCCAGCCCAGCGTTTCTCATGATGTACTCTGCACATAAGTTAAATAAGCAGGGTGACAATATACAGCCTTGACGTACTCCTTTTCCTATTTGGAACCAGTGTGTTGTTCCATGTTCAGTTCTAACTGTTGCTTCCTGACCTGCATACAGATTTCTCAAGAGGCAGGTTAGGTGGTCTGGTATTCCCATCTCTCAGAATTTTCCACAGTTTATTGTGATCCACACAGTCAAAGGCTTTGGCATACACTACCGTGTATAAAATAGACAGCTAGTGGGACTGCTGTATAGCACAGGGAGCTCAGCTTGATGCTCTGGGATGACCTAGAGGGGTGAAATGGGGGCTGGGTGGGAGGGGGGTCCAAGATGGAGGGGATAGATGTATTCATACAGCTGATTCACTTCATTGTACAGCAGAAACTAACACAACATTGTAAAGCAACTATCCTTCAATTAAAAAAAAAAAGGTGAAGGAAGCTGCCCATTAGTATCTGAAACAGACATATAACACTGTGACAGTTATTCATTTATTACCTCTCAGAAAATAAATGTCACTTTTTTGGCCTGCTCTATGAAAATGGAGCTGGACCCTAGAACTACTTTTTCTTTGCCAGCTGACATCTTACTAAGTTTTATCAGTAGAGAGCTGGGGATACATTGCAGGAAGAAAGGGTTTTGCTTCTGGGTTCCTGCTGTGCATAGCAGCCAGCAGCAACCAGTGACCAGCAACTTCCCCTGGTACACCTTGGGGTAGTTTGTAGTGGAGTGCCTCTGTGAGACACATTTGCATGAACAGTTTTCCCTGGTACCCTAGAGGGAAGATTTCCAGCAAGTTCTACCAGAGTGGCACTCCAGTGACTTCTGTGTTCTCTCCAAAAATTTCTGGATCTCCAGGCTTCCCTGGTGGCTCAGTGGTAAAGAATCTGCCTGCCAATGCAGGGGATGTGGCCTCAAGGAAGATCCCACATGCTGAGAGACAACAAAGCCCATCCACCACAACTATTGAGGCTGCACACCCTAGAGCCCCAGCTCTGCAACAAGAGAAACCACTAGGATGAGAAACCAGCACACTACAACAAGAGAGTGGTCCCCAGTCACTGCAACTAGAGAAAGCTGGCATGCAGCAGTGAAGACCCAATGCAGCCATAGGAAGATAAATAAATATTTTTTAAAATCCTGGATCTCAGCCACTGGAAGGCCCAGACAGAGGCTCTTTCTTGGGTGCAATATCTCCAGCTGAGGGACAATGGCTACTCTTAAAGGATTATTTATGTATTTACTTGGCTATGTCGGGTCTTAGTTGCCATGCTTGGCTTCTCTTTAGTTGTGGTATGCCAGCTCTGTATGCTTGGACTCTGTAGTTGTGGTGCATGAGCTTAGTTGCTCCGCAGCAGGTGGGATCTTGGTTCCATGACCAGGATCAAACCCTAGTCCACTTCCTTGGAGGGCAGACTCTTAATCACTCAATCACCAGGGAAGCCTAGTGGCTGCTCTCAGACCCACTCTTCCTATATTCTTTAGAATTCTCTTTACATCTTACTATCTCTAGTGGGCAGAATTGTGTCCTTCCAAAAGATATGTTCAGGAGACTTCCCTGGTGGTCCAGTGGCTAAGACTCTGAACTCCCAATGCAGGGGCCGTGGCTTGTCAGGGACTAAAGTGCCCTAACTAAAGATCCTGTGTGCTGCAACTAGAAGATCCCATGAGCT
The DNA here is from genome assembly GCA_006410535.1 of Litocranius walleri. NCBI lineage: Eukaryota > Metazoa > Chordata > Mammalia > Artiodactyla > Bovidae > Litocranius > Litocranius walleri. The sequence continues at coordinate 55,708 of SJYG01001555.1, read as the reverse complement.
GAGATTAAGATCTAGTGCTGCCAAATGACCCCTAGTTCCTTTGACTGTGACCTTGTTTGGAAATAGACTCTTTGCAGATATAATCAATGAGGTCATACTGGATTTGGGGCATGGGGAGGGGCTCACTCCAATGACTGATGTCCTTGTAAGAAGAAGGAAATTTGAACAGAGATACACGGAAAGGAGAAGGCCATGTGAAGATACGCAGAGAGACACATAGGAAGAATGTCATGTGGTAACAGAGACAGAGACTGGAGTGATGCATCTACAAATCCAAGAAAGGCCAGAGACTGCCAGCAAACACTGAAGCTAGGAAGAGGCAAGGAAAGATTCTACTTAGGATCTCAAAATGGGTATAGGCCTGCTGATGCCTTGATTTCAGAATTCTAGTCTCCAAAACTAGAAGAGAATAGATTTGTGTTGTCTTTTTAAATGTTTATTTATTTATTTTTAGTTTTGGCTGCAATGGGTCTTCATTGCTGCCCACAGGCTTTCTCTTGTGGAGAGCAGGGGCTAGTCTTTAGTTGTGATGGGAGAGCTTCTCATTGCAGTGACTTTTCTTGTTGGGGAGCACGGGCTCTAGGGCACATAGGCTTCAGTAGTTATGGCACACAGGCTTCAGTAGTTATGGCACACAGGCTTAGTTGCCCCATAGCATGTGGAATCTTTCTGGACCAGGGATCGAACCCATGTCCCCTGCATTGGCAGGCAGATTCTTCACCACTGGACCACCAGGAAAGTCCTTGTGTTGTCTTAAGGCACTCAGCTTGTGGTCATTTGTCATGGCAGCCCTAGGAAACTAATATATAATCCAATCCCTCATTTCTCTAACTCCCTTTTATGGTTGGGGCTTCCCTTGTGGCTCAGCTGGTAAAGAATCCGTCTGCAATGCAGGAGACCTGGGTTCATTCCATCCATAGGCTGGGAAGATCCCTGGAGAAGGGAAAGACTACCCATTCCAGTATTCTGGTGTAGAGAATTCCATGGACTATAACAGTCCATGGGGTTGCAAAGAGTCAGACACGACTGAGTGACTTTCACTTCACTTTTATAGTTGATTTTCTTTTTTTCTTTTTTTTTTTTTGCCCCTTTGGTGTGTAGAATCTCAGTTCCCTGAACAGGGATTGAACCTGGGCCACAGCAGTGAAAGCCCAGAATCCTAATCACTAGGCAACCAAGGAATTCCTGATAATTAATTCGTCCTTGTTGAAATTGGTGTGTGGATTCTCTCTCCCAATTGCACCCAGACTTGCACCATCACCAACAAAATTACCAGTGTTTTTGTACTAAAGAAAATGGAATATCCAAATCTTGAAAGTTCCTACTGCAATTAATATGAAAATATTTCAGAGAGAGTAGGCCATTTTTGACAGAGGTTTAAAATCTTCATTGCAGACATATTCCTTAAAGGTATTTTGAATACTCCTATCACACATGAAAAAGAATCAAAAATGAGAACAGATGGTGCCTGTGAGGAAGCTGACTCAACCAAAGTGGAGGATGTGGTGCTGGACAGCTGCCCTGTTGTCTCAAAGCCATTCCTGGCCTTCTGTGGTTTCAGGTGATGGCCAGCTCTAGACAACACTCAGAATACAAGTCTAGAAATGGGTGCACCCAATATTATACGTGGGAAGGAAGAGATAGTGGTATCAGTAGCAGTGCTGGGGCACGGAGGTCCATGACACACAGAAAACACATTCACAGGGACTTCCCTCGTGGTCCAGTAGCTAAGATTCCATGCTCCCAATGCAGGGGGCCTGGATTCATTCCCTGTTCAGGGAACTAGATCCCATATGGTGCAACTAAGAGTTTGCATACTAAAATGAAGATCAAAGGCCACAACTAAGACCCAGCGCAGCCAAATAAATAAGTAAATATTGAAAAAAAAGAAAACCACACTCATATGCCAAGACCTTTGCCCTAGAGAAAGAGGCCTATGTGAAGGAGGCAAGGGCCCAGGCTGGTCAAGAAGGCTCTAAATATGAGATGACATGTCCATCTATTTGTTCAACACATTTTTAAAATGCCAACCACATGCCAGACACACAAAAAATACAATGGCAAGCAAGACAATGAGAGTCCTTGTCCACAGAGAAGCAAACAGAATGGTGAATAGTGACATAAATGCTAAACTCAGCTTATATACAGATTTCCAAAAAGGACATAAGCAGAGATAGAGAAATTCTCAGAAAAAGTGATGACTCATCTAAGAACTGAAGGAAAAGGGTTTGGGGGAAGGAGAAGATTGTACATGGGTCAGTACAACTGTGCAAAGGAGCAGAGGGTAAAACTCAGGAGGCTGCAAATAATTTTTGAGTGTCCGCCTTCCATAACTAATGCACACAGGCTTCCCTGGCAGTCCAGTGGTTAAGAATCTGCCTGCCAGTGCCTGGGACATGGGTTTGATCCCTGGTCCAGGAAGATCCCACATGCTGAGGAGTAAGTAAGCCCATGTGCCACAACAAATGAACCCGAGTTCTAAAGCCCGAGCTCCACAACAAGAGAAACCACTGCAATGAGAAGCCTGTGCACCACAATAAACCTCATAACTCTTGCTCATGGCAACTGGAGAAAGTCTGCATAGGGCAATGAAGAAGCAACACAGCCAAAAATAGTATAAATCTTTAAAAAATATAAATGTATAAAAGATGTCTTAAAAAGAACTAATGCACACCTTTTAGAATAAATGTGTTGAATATATGCTCCTTTTACTGTGACAAAATAAATGAGTAGAGAAATAACCCATCTACAATCCGATTTTCTGAAAATCACTAACTCTTAATACAATTTAAAGGACAAAATCATTAACTTAAAAATATGTATCCAGTGGTAACCTATACGTAACTTAGAATAAAAATTACAGCTATAGGCAACAATGAGTAAATTTTGAAGCAGAAGGTAGATGTTAAAATGTGTGTGTGTGTGTGTATACAAAATGATTCCATTTGTATTATGTTCGAAAAGAGGCAAAAGTAATCTGTAATGTTAGAAATTGGACTAGTGGTTATCTTTGGGAAGAGTAGCAACTAGAAGGTGCATAAGAGGTTTCTAGGATATGCTTTGGTTTCTTGATCTGGATACTGGTTGTGTGGGTGTGTTCATTTTATGAAAATTCATTGAGCTTACACTTAAGATTTGTGTACCTTTGTGTATATTATGCTTTAAATTTAAAAAAAATGTATAAGAAATGGCAACCCACTCCAGTATTCTTGCCTGGAGAATCCCATGGGTGGAGGAGCCTAGTGGGCTACAGTCCACGGGGTTGCAAAGAGTCAGACACGACTGAGCAACTTCACTTTCACTTTCACATCTCAATATGCAAATACTTGGGTAAGGCTTTGCCAAAGGATTTAGTGAAGTGTTCATATAGAAATATGCTTGCACCTACACAAAAGGCTTCTCTGCTGGCTCAGATGGTGAAGAATCTTGCCTGCAATGCAGGAAAACCTGGATTCAGTCCCTGGGTTGGGAAGATCCCCTGGAGGAGGGAATGGCAACCCGCTCAAGTATTCTTGCCTGGAGAATTCCACAGACAGAGGAGCCTGGTGGGCTACAGTCCATGGGGTTGCAAAGGGTCAGACATGACTGAGTGACTAACACTTCACATATAGGATTTTTTGTTTAACTTTTTTAATTAAAAAAAATTTAAAATATGTTATTTATTTATTTAGGCTATGCTGAGTGGCTTGCAAGATCTTAGTTCCCCAACAAGGGATTGAACCAGCACCCTCAGCAGTGAAAGTCCTAACCACTGGACTGCCAAGGAATTCCCTAGAATTTCTATGAACACAGCAGCTACAAATCCTTTGACTGTGTGGATCACAATAAACTGTGAAAAATTCTGAAACAGATGGGAATACCAGACCACCTGGCCTGCCTCTTGAGAAATCTGAATGCAGGTCAGGAAGCAACAGTTAGAACTGGACCTGGAACAACAGACTGGTTCCAAATAGGAAAAGAAGTACATCAAGGCTGTATATTATCACCTTGCTTATTTAACTTATATGCAGAGTACATTACCCACTCCAGTGTTCTTGCCTGGAGAATCCCACGGATGGAGGAGCCTGGTGGGCTGCCGTCTATGGGGTCGCACATAGTCGGACACGACTGACGTGACTTAGCAGCAGCAGCAAAGTACATTATGAGAAACGCTGGGCTGGATGAAGCATAAGTTGGAATCAAGATTGCCGGGAGAAATATCAATAACCTCAGATATGCCGATGACACCACCCTTATGGCAGAAAGTGAAGAGGAGCTAAAAAGCCTCTTGATGACAGTGAAAGAGGAGAGTGAAAGAGTTGGCTTAAAGCTCAACATTCAGAAAAGTAAGATCGTGGCATCCAGTCCCATCACTTCATGGCAAATAGATGGAGAAACAGTGGAAACAGTGTCAGACTTTATTTTGGGGGGCCCCAAAATCACTGCAGATAGTGACTGCAGTCATGAAATGAAAAGACGCTTACTCCTTGGAAGGAAGGTTATGACCAACCTAGACAGCATATTAAAAAGCAGAGACATTACTTTGCCAACAAAGGTCCCTCTAGTCAAAGCTGTGGTTTCTCCAGTAGTCATGTATGCATGTGAGTGTTGGGCTATAAAGAAAGCTGAGCGCCAAAGAATTGATGCCTTTGAACTGTGGTGTTGGAGAGACTCTTGAGAGTTCCTTGAACTGCAAGGAGACCCAACCAGTCCATCCTAAAGGAGATCAGTCCTGGGTGTTCATTGGAAGGACTGATGTTGAAGCTGAAACTCCAATACTTTGGCCACCTGATGCAAAGAGCTGACTCATTGGAAAAGATCCTGATGCTGGGAAAGATTGAAGGCAGGAGGAGAAGGGGACAACAGGATGAGATGGTTGCATGGCATCACCGACTCAATGGACATGAATTTGGGTAAACTCTGGGAGTAGGTGATGGACAAGGAGGCCTGGCGTGTTGAGTTCCATGGGGTCACAAAGAGTTGGACATGACTGAGCTGAACTGAGCAGCTACAAACTCAGGCTGTCACAGATGGGTTGTGTTGCTGATTCAAATTCAAATGTAGCCATTTGATGCAGTGATTTTCCAAAATGGCAAACAATTCTCAGCAAAATTCCAAACTAAACAAAATACAGTCTTCCCTCCATATACACAGGCTTTCCTAGAAAGGTCAGGATTAAAACTGTACTTGTAAGTTTGTGCTTCTATATAAAGTAAATTCAGGTTCTGTACTCAGACAATCACAAACCTATTTTTACCTACATGAATGTCCATGGAGCATTCTGACAATGATGGGGAACAAAGGACAGTTTTTCACGGAGCAGGACTATCTGGTTCTGAGCAAGACAACTGATACCCTTGGGCCCACCCTTATCTATGTTTATTAGAAATTGACCATTCTCCCACTGTGGAATGTAAGCATCTTGAGAGGACCTTTGCCTTTTTTTTTTTTTTCACAGACTTATCCTAAACCATAGGATACAGAATAGACTGGAACTGGCAGGGAAAAGCCATGAGAAGGAAGGACTAGGATAACAGGATTTTAGGTCTGATATACTAGCAACATGAATGTAGTATAGTTGAATAATCAACTAAAATGTTGAGGGAAAAACAAGCTCTTTCGACTCAACAAATATGTGAAAATATTTAGCAGCCAGTGCAGGCCTAGAGGAGGATTTCTCAACTGCAGTTGGATGCCTGAACCTTCAGAAAATTTACATTAAAAATAAGGAGTGTAACAAAGAAGACAGAAAGATGAGCTGAAAAATAAAACCAACAAAACAAAAGGGATTCAGAAGCCACCGGAGGAAAGTGGCAGTGTTTTAACAAAGAGGTTGGCAGGATTTGGAGAGAATTGCTTTAGCAGAACAGTAGGACAACAGCCTGGTTGGCATGAATTTGTCCTAGGTGGACAGGTGATGAAAATGTAGCTGTAGCCCAATAACCAGTAAGAAGGGGAAAGCAAAAAATTTTTTCCCATTATTTCAATATTTTTGAGAAATTGCTGTGCCAGGAGTAGCTGTACAGCAGAATGGTTAGGATACATGGGCTTCAAAATCAGATACGTTGGATTCTATTGCTGGTCCTTAATATAGCAGTGTTGGGCTTCCCTGGTGCCTCAGCGGTAAAGAATTTGCCTGCAAGGCAGGAGCCGCAGGAAGCATAGGTTTAATCCCTGTGTCGGGAAGATCCCCTGGAGAAGGAAATGGCAACCTACTCCAGTATTCTTGCTTGGAGAATCCTATGGATAGAGGAGCCTGGTGGGCTATATAGTCCATGGGGTCGCAAAGAGTCAGACACGACTGAAGCGACAGAGCACACGCAAATGTTACAGTAAAGAGGTTCTTACTCGACTGCGCTTGAGCGCCCCCATTCGGAAAGTCTATGGGGTCGCAAGAGTTGGACACAATTTAGCGACTAAACCACCAAACCGCGCAGTTGCTGGCACATGGTGTGGGCTGTTTTTCTTGTTTCACTACAGTTATTAGATGCTCAGGAGCAACAAAAACTAAATTCTGACTTTGCCCACTCAGCTCTCAGAGCGGTGGAGAAAAGGGAAGAGGGCTCTTCTGTAAGTCACTGAAGTCCAGCTAGTCTGTCAGGGACTTTATGCCAAGACTGTCAAGAAATGGACAGTCTCAGGGCCAAGATGTCTCAGAAGGAAAAGCCCTAGTGATTAGGTCAGAAAGAGCACTGGACTTGGAGCCAGATAGACCTTGGTACCAGTCACCCAGTCTCAATGTTTTTTTTTTTTTTTAATCTTATTCTTAAATAGGGCTTCCGTGGTGGCTCAGACGGTAAAGCGTCCACCTGCAATGTGGGATACCTGGGTTCGATCCCTGGGTTGGGAAGATCCCCTGGAGAAGGAAATGGCAACCCACTCCAGTACTCGTGCCTGGAAAATCCCATGGATGGAGGGGCCTGGCAGGCTACAGTCCTTGGGGTTGCAGAGTCTTTAACAGGGACCACACTCCCTGCCCTCACATGGAGCGTTGCTCAGGGTTAGATGATTCCAATGAGAAGGCTGTTTTGCACCTGGAACAACGTAGAAATTCCATAAAGGTGCTCAGTTCCATAAAATTAGCATCTCTCAGGACAGGAACCTAGTTCATTTTGCTGTCAGGACGCACTCTCTGAGGCCTTGGGGGTCAGCAGAACAGAAAGAGTCGACGTAGAATCTCCCAGAGGGCGCTGACCAGTGCAGGCTCCCTGCATTAGTACCTCCTGGGGACTCCTGCTGCAGACCTGCGAACCTGGCCCTCTGTCAGGCGTTACCTAGCAACAGCGTCCTGGAGTCTGGCTCAGGAGGCCAATCAGCGTGGACTTCGTTATTTCAGTGATGTAAACAGTCCAATCACGGGGCTTTGTCAGAAGACACGTCCTCAAACTAATCTCCGCAAGCACCAATGATGGGTTAGGAGTTTTTAAGAGCTGGAGCTAAATATTTGGAGCTGGCTCTTATTTGATAAGATCATCTGAAGGAAACGAATGACTAGCTTCCGACTGTATTTGAATGATGGTTGTGAAGGCAGTCGCCGCCATATTCTCTAAGGGCATTTTCCGATGCCTTTGTTCACTCCAGTCCTAGAGCTACCCACGACGCTATGATTCCTCTGTTTTGGCTGCAGCTTGTCCCCACGCGTAGCCAGATCCGGGCCGACTCAGACGCTGGGTCTAGCAGGACAGTGCTCCTTGGCTCGGGAGAGTGGCCCTTGGATTGGGGCATCCAGAACTTGGGGACTGGAAGAATTCAAGCGCCGCACCAGCACTGTTCCGCACTTGAAGCCCAGAGCCTGGATCCCACCAAGGAGGGAGCTTTACCGCTGCGGCCGAGGATTTCTTCTTGGAGAAGTGAAAGCTGAGGCGCAGAAGGCTCTTTACCGAAAGTGATGTAGAGACCTATGGCCACCTGGGAGCGTTCTGTGAGGGCCTTTCGTGGTCTCCTCCCTATGCCTATTGCTTTTTATTCGTCTATTCACAGCGTAGCTAATTAAGGGAGTTCTTAGACGGGAGCCGCAGAAGCAGATTACTCAAACCGGGAAAAATGCCTGAAGGGGAGAGGAACGGAGGGCATAGTGAGCTGAAGCTTGGGGAGGGGCCGTCCTAGAAGCCTTTTATAATTATTTACCACGATCATCTTGCTATGTCTATGACTGCTGCTGCTGCTAAGTCGCTTCAGTCGTGTCCAACTCTGTGCTACCCCAGTGACAGCAGCCTACCAGGCTCCCCCGTCCTGGGATTCTCCAGGCAAGACATAGTTTTGTTTTTTAACGGCTTTATTGAGATATTATTCACACATCATATAATTCACCCGTTTAAACTGTACAATTCAATGGTTTTTTTGGGGGGGGTATATTTAGAGTTATGAAACCATCACCACAATCAACTAAGCATATTTTTATAACCCCAGAAAGAAACTCCTCAGCCATCACTCCTCATTCTCTCCTCCCTCAGCCCCTGGCAACCACGAATCTGCTTTCGGTCTCTGTAGATGTGCCTTTTCTGGACACTGCACGTAAAGGAAATGTAAAAGATCTTGTCAAATTCTTTTTGCACATCTGTTAAGATGATTCTTTGGTCTTTGTCTTTATTTTATTGACACATGATGTATTACATGAATTAATTTTCAGATGTCATGCCAACCTTGCACCCCTGGGCTAACTCCCATCCAATCATGGTATAATCCTTTCTATAACCCCACTAGAATAACAACAAAAAAGAAAACAAGAGGAAAAAAAAAAAGAAAGAAAGAAAGAAAAAAAAACACCTTCCTATTCCTCTCTCCTCAGCCCATGATAATCACCCAACCACCATGCTACTTTGTTTCTATGAAACTGGCTACTTCAGATACTTCATATAAGTGCAGCCATACAGTATTTATCATTTTATGACTGGTTTCTTTCACTTAGTATAATGTCCTCAAGTTTCATCCAAGTTGTAGCATGTTGCAGAATTTCTTAATTTTTTAAGACTTGTTAATATTCCATTGTTTGTAAACACATTTTCATTATCCATTCATTGGTCCACAGATACTTGGGTTGCTACTGAGAGGAAAAGTTAAAGTTTTACCAAAATCTTAGAAAAACAGGCCCTCTTGTTAATCTTAAGACAAACCTTTATCTCAAGAATGTGTAAGGGGTTCATATCTCAGGAATGCGGCCTCCGGGAGGCTTTCCGGGGGATGTTTACCTCAAAAACCATTCCAGGAAATTATTTTCCAGAAAAACAGCTAACAGCTAAAATGCAGCTCAGTCAGCCGTTTCGGCCTGATAACGAATGGACCTGTCCCTGAAAATGTCAAGACCTGCACCCAGTCAGGCTGTTCCGCCCTAGCTGCACCTGTTTGTGGTTTTTGTGCTTAAAAACTGCTCTGTAACGAATGTTAGGGGTTCGTTCTTCCCTGGTGGTGATCGAACCCCGGCGCGCCAGCCCAATAAATCCTCTTGCTGTTTGCATCGAGTCCGAGTCTTGGTGATCTTTGGGGTGACGGATCTCAGGAAGGAGACCGCGAGGTCTAACATCTGGGGGCTCGTCTGGGATCCTTCGCCAATCTCAGATCTCCCTGACTCCCGGATTCGGAGGTACGCTCGAGCTCTGTCGTGTGTTCTTGTCGTTCTAACTCCGTTCTCACTCAGAATTGAGGTACCGCTCGCACGTCTGTCCAACTCTGGTTTTCTGAATTTTCTGAAATCTGCCTGGGAGGCAGATCTGTGACGATCCTTGGGGACGCCCGAGACGTCAGTTTGGAAGGAGGTTCAGTTTGATCCCCGCTTCGTCCGAATCAGGCGGAGCCTCTGCCGGGGCTCCCATCTGTAGTCTTTTGGTTTTGGTCAGACACGCAGCGGCCGTTCTTTCTTTTCGTCTTAGCATTGTTTGTCTCTCTCCTAACTTGTCTTTCCTGTGGCATCCCCAGACGACTTGACGATGGGACAGACTGTGACAACCCCTTTGTCATTAACAACCAGTCATTGGACTGAAGTTAAGACCAGGGCACATAACCTTTCAGTAAGGGTTAAAAAGGAAAAGTGGCAGACTTTGTGCTCAGCAGAATGGCCCAGCTTTCAGACAGGGTGGCCACCCGAAGTTTCTTTCTCTTCAGAACAGGTCAGCCTAGTCAAGGCTGTAGTTTTTACCCCTGGACCCCACGGGCACCCAGACCAGATGCCCTATATTATGATATGGGAGGACCTGGTCCTCTCACCTACGGCGTGGGTCCGGCCCTTTGTTCTTTCTACAGGAACGTCGTCAGGACCTGCTGCGGGGATTTTCGCCTTGAGACCGGCAGAAAAAAAGGAAGAAAAAGCGAGAGCTCCTGCCAAAAAGATATACCCAGATACCCAGGCCGACCTCTTACTCTTGGACCCCCCCTCTGCCCTATCCACTGGCGTTGGTCCCCCCGCCGGACCCACTCCCCACGGCCCCGGCAACTCAGCCAACTGCACCGTCCGAGCCTGCCCTGGACGGGGAGAGTCGGGCCCAGCAGCGGGTACGCGAAGTCATTGAGCAGCCACCCCAGAATCCTCTGCCGTCCTCCCCCTTCGGGAGTATGGCCCCCCCCCCCGATAACCATGGAAATCGGCCGCTCCAGTATTGGCCGTTCTCT
>SJYG01001555.1:6039-42420 GCA_006410535.1 Litocranius walleri | reverse complement strand
GACGGGCGCCCCACGGCACTACCCAATGAGATAGATGCTGGTTTTCCGCTGACGAGACCCAACTGGGACTACAATTCCCCGGCAGGTAGGGAGCACCTGAGGGTCTATCGCCAGGCTCTGGTGGCGGGTCTCCGAGGGGCTGCAAGACGCCCCACGAATCTGGCCAAGGTAAGAGAAGTGACTCAGGGATCCACTGAGTCACCGACCGTGTTTTTAGATAGATTAATGGAGGCATTTAGACGATTCACTCCCTATGACCCCACGTCCGAGGAGCATAGAGCAACTATAGCAATGGCTTTTATTGATCAGTCAGCCTCAGACATCAGAAAGAAATTACAGAGACTAGATGGGTTACAAGGATTCTCCCTTCAGGATCTGGTTAGAGAAGCAGACAAAGTATTCAATAAGAGGGAGACGGAAGAGGAAAAGGAAGAGAGAAAAAGGAAGGAACAGGATGAACAAGAGCTAGAGAGAGAAAAGAGACAAGAAAGAAACTTGACTAAGATTTTGGCCACGGTAATTAGAGAGGGAAAAGGGAGAGATAGGGCTGAAGAAAGAGACCACAGGGGGAGTAAAGTGGGAACTAGGCCACCTCTAGATAAAGACCAGTGTGCATACTGCAAAGAAAAGGGGCATTGGCTCAGAGACTGCCCCAAAAAGAAGAGGGGAAAGCCCTCCACTCCCGACAAGATCCTAGCTCTCGAGGAAGAAGATTAGGGGAGACGGGGCTCGGACCCCCTCCCCGAGCCTAGGGTAACTCTCAAGGTGGAGGGGAAGCCTGTGCAGTTCTTGGTAGACACTGGAGCCCAACACTCGGTCCTGTTACAGTCAGAAGGGACGTTGTCTACAAAGAAGGCTTGGGTACAGGGCGCTACAGGGTACCGGCAGTACCCATGACTACCCGAAGAACAGTGGACCTTGGCGTGGGCCGGGTATCCCACTCGTTCCTTGTGATCCCTGAATGCCCTTACCCCTTGTTGGGACGGGACTTGCTCACAAAAGTGGGGGCTCAGATCCATTTTCACACCGAAGGTGCCACAGTGACAGACGGGAAGGGGAGGCCACTGCAGGTTCTGACTTTAAAACTAGAAGATGAACACAGGCTGTTCGAAGGCCCCTTCCCTGAGGCCGCTGATATGCAAGAATGGCTGACTAAAAAAACCCCTCTAGCCTGGGCTGAAGTTTCAGATATGGGGATGGCGGTCTGGCAGCCTCCAGTGGTGGTAGAAATCAAAGCCTCCTCTACTCCTGTGTCTGTCCGTCAGTATCCGATGAGCAGAGAGGCCAGAGACGGGATCCGCCCTCATATCCAGCGGCTCCTCAAGTTAGGAATACTAATAAGGTGCCAGTCAGCCTGGAACACCCCTCTGCTCCCAGTCCACAAACCCGGAACAGGCGACTACCGGCCTGTACAGGATCTGAGGGAAGTCAACAAGCGGGTGGCCGACCTACATCCAATGGTACCCAACCCCTACAACCTGCTGAGTACACTTCCCCCCAGCCGAAAGTGGTACACTGTCTTGGACTTAAAAGATGCCTCCTTCTGCCTTCGACTTAGTCCCGTCAGTCAGCCCATTTTCGCTTTTGAGTGGAAGGACCCCCTTACAGGACTCTCCAGACAGCTAACATGGACTAGGCTGCCGCAAGGATTCAAAAACTCGCCAACAATCTTTGACGAAGCCCTCCACCAGGACCTCGCGCATTTCCGTGCCACCAACCCCCAGGGCTTAATCCTGCCACACTGCTACCAGACCCCGGCCAAACCGAGGTGGCGCACAATTGCCAAGAAGTGCTGGCTGACGTCCACGGAACCCGCAAAGACCTATCCGACCAGCCGCTTCAGGATGCTGAGGGGACGCTGAGGTGACGTGGTACACGGATGGAAGCAGCTTCCTCAAAGAAGGTAAGCGCGGCGGGCCGGTGCCGCGGTGGTAGATGGGACTAGTGTGATTTGGGTGACTGCCCTCCCGCAAGGAACATCGGCCCAAAAAGCCGAGCTAATAGCCCTCACAAAGGCTCTCCAACTGTCAGAAGGAAAACGGGTTAACATCTACACTGACAGTAGATACGCCTTCGCCACCGCGCATGTACATGGAGCCATATATCAGCAAAGGGGGCTCCTTACATCGGCTGGTAAAGAAATTAAAAATAAAGACGAAATCCTGGAGTTACTAACCGCCCTTATGTTACCCAAAAAGGTCAGTATAATCCACTGCCCTGGGCATCAGAAAGATCAGTCTCCAGTGACAAAGGGAAACAACATGGCAGATCGGGTCGTGCGAGAAGTGGCAACTCAGGGCGAGATTTCGGAACTGCTAGTCACTCACTCTGAAAGCAGCCCCTCCCTGCGACCAAAAAAGAAACAGGCTATGAAGGCGGAAGAGGCTAAAGAAATGTTAGAGCAAATGCACCATTGGACTCACTTGGGAACTAAAAAGCTAGTCTCCCTTTTAAATAAGACAGGATACGAGGTGCCGGGGCTTGTCAAATTGGCTGAACAGATAGTCCAGAATTGCAAGCCTTGCCAGCAGGTGAATGCCAGCCAGAACAAGGTGAGCCAAGGTAAGCGGCTGTGCGGAGAGAGGCCGGGGGCTTACTGGGAAGTGAACTTCACCGAAGTACGTCCCGCGAGGTACGACAACAAATATCTAGTGGTCTTTATAGATACCTTCTCAGGGTGGGTAGAGGCTTTTCCTACCAAAACGAAAACGCACTCACGGTGGCCAAGAAAATCTTAGAAGAAATCTTCCCGCGTTTTGGGGCTCCAAAAATGATAGGGTCAGATAATGGGCCAGCTGTTACCGCCCAAGTAAGTCAGGAAGTAGCTAAGTTTCTGGAGACCAGTTGGAAATTACATTGTGCATACAGACCCCAGAGTTCAGGACAGGTAGAAAGGATGAACAGGACACTAAAATAGACCCTAACTAAATTGTCCTTGGAGACTGGCGGTACTGACTGGACGGTGCTCCTTCCCTTAGCCTTGTTCCGAGTACGGAACACCCCTTCCCGTTTCGGCTTCTCTCCTTTCGAAATCCTATACGGGGCACATCCCCCTATACTGTCACTCAGGGAGGGATTTGACCCTTGAAGTTTTAATAATGGTGATCTGTATGCTAGGCTAAAAGGACTTCAACTGGTTCAGAGAGAGGTGTGGACCCAGCTTGCTGAAGCCTATCAACCCAGCACCCCAGGAGAGGCCCACCCATTTCAAGTGGGAGACTCTGTTTATGTCCGTCGACACCGACAGCAGAACCTAGAGCCTAGGTGGAAGGGACCCTACATCGTCCTGCTCGTCACCCCCACTGCCGTCAAGGTCGACGGAATCTCCTCCTGGATCCACGCCTCCCACATCAAGACCACTCCGGAACCATCACCTCAATGGAAGGCGCACCGTACTTCTCACCCCTTAAAGCTCAAACTCTGCCGATCTACGGATTCGCAGCCCTCCTCCTGATCCTCCCAGCTGTGGGTGCGTCAAACCCCCACCAGCCTCAACAACTGACTTGGCAAGTAGTTTCACAAGTGGGAAGGGTCATGTGGTCTAGTACTAACATCGCCCCACCGACCGCCTGGTGGCCTGACCTTTACCCAGACCTCTGTCAACTGACGGTAGAAGTGCCTGCCGACTGGGACCTTAAAGGGTACTCTAACCTTCACAGAGCCCCCCAAACGTCCGTCCATATGGGGCTTGATGGCTTCTTCGCATGCCCAGACTGTGGGGGGGGGTTGCGCCAATAAGGTCAGGAGAAGTGTGCTAAGAACTTATACTCTGTATGTATGCCCAGGGTTTCATAGAGAACGAGCACTGAGTCATTGCAGGGGAAAAAATGAGTTCTATTGTCGGCACTGGGGTTGTGAGACTACGGGTGATGTCTACTGGGGGCCGTCTTCTAGCTGGGACCTTATTACAGTCAAGGCCAACTATACGCACCACCAAAATGGTGCGATCGTTCTCCCTGAATGTAACTCGTGGTGCAACCCGCTCCATATCAAGTTCTCTGATAGGGCAAAACAAAAGCAGACCACGGAATGGGTCAGAGGTTTTTCGTGGGGCATACGGCTATATAAAAAACATTACCATGGCCTCATTTTCTCCATTAGATTAAAAATAGACTCTCCACCCCCCCAATCCATCGGTCCCAACCCAGTTCTAAATCCCCGGGAGCCAGCCCCCACTGAAATAGATGAGAAAACAGCAGCAGGAACCACAACAGCCCCTCCCCAGATGGCTCACTACAACATATCCTCAAGTCAGGACAGAATGCTGACCCTCGTTGACAGTGCTTTCAGGGTCCTAAATGCCACCAATCCAGAAGTTACTAGGTCCTGTTGGCTCTGTTACACATGGTAAACAGCTCCTCTTCCCCCAGCCATTGCAGGTGGCAGCAATAGGGAACAGTAAGACTCACCCTTTCGGCTGTGACAGGCCAGGGACTGTGCATAGGCTCTCCCACTCCTCACCAAGCTCATCTTTGTAAAAGTATTGATAAGACCCTCAGCTATACAGGATATCTCATTCCCCCTGGGGATGGTTGGTGGGCGTGCAAGACAGGTCTCACACCCTGCGTATCTATGGCAGTATTTAATAGATCAACTGACTTCTGTGTTTTGGTGCAGCTAGTGCCCCGACTCCTCTACCACTCCGATGAGTCCTTCTTAGACGCTTACGAAGGCGGTCACCGAGCAAAGAGAGAGCTGGTGACTCTCACCCTGGCAGCCCTTCTAGGCCTTGGAGTGGTGGCTGGGGTTGGAACCGGCACAGCAGCCCTCATCCAACAGCCCCAGTATTATGCTAGTTTGCAGCAGGCCATAGATGCGGACCTACGAGTCCTAGAGGATTCTATTACTAAACTAAAAGAATCTCTGACCTCTCTGTCTGAAGTAGTGATGCAAAATAGGAGAGGCCTAGACCTTCTGTTCCTAAAAGAAGGAGGAGTGTGTGCGGCCCTCAAAGAAGAATGCTGTTTTTACGTAGACCACTCTGGGGTCATCACCGACCCCATGAATAAACTACGAGAAAGATTGGCAAATAGGCAGAAAGAAAGAGAGGGCACCCAAGGGTGGTTTGAGTCCTGGTTTAACAGAACCCCGTGGTTTGCCACCTTAGTATCCACCCTAATGGGGCCACTTATCATTTTACTCCTCCTCCTCACTATAGGGCCTTGTATCCTCAACCGGTTAATTTCATTCATCCGAGACCGGATAAGTGCTGTGCAGGTGCTCATGCTGAGACAGCAGTATGCAGCCCTCCCTCAGGGAGACCTTGGCCCATGATTTCAGGATTGAAATCTAAACAAAAAGAAGAGGGGAATGAGAGGAAAAGTTAAAGTTTTACCAAAATCTTAGAAAAACAGGCCCTCTTGTTAATCTTAAGACAAACCTTTATCTCAAGAATGTGTAAGGGGTTCATATCTCAGGAATGCGGCCTCCGGGAGGCTTTCCGGGGGATGTTTACCTCAAAAACCATTCCAGGAAATTATTTTCCAGAAAAACAGCTAACAGCTAAAATGCAGCTCAGTCAGCCGTTTCGGCCTGATAACGAATGGACCTGTCCCTGAAAATGTCAAGACCTGCACCCAGTCAGGCTGTTCCACCCTAGCTGCACCTGTTTGTGGTTTTTGTGCTTAAAAACTGCTCTGTAACGAATGTTAGGGGTTCGTTCTTCCCTGGTGGTGATCGAACCCCGGCGCGCCAGCCCAATAAATCCTCTTGCTGTTTGCATCGAGTCCGAGTCTTGGTGATCTTTGGGGTGACGGATCTCAGGAAGGAGACCACGAGGTCTAACACTACCACCTCTTGACTATTGTGGATAATGCTGCTATAAACACGTGTGTGCATAAATATCTCCTTAAGACCCTGCTTTGACTTCTTTGGAGTATATACTCAAAGTGGAGTTGCTGGATAATAAATTCTATTTTCACTTTCGGAGGAACTGCTATACTGTTTTTGGTGGCACAGTGGTTAAGAATCTGCCTGCCAATGCAGGAGATGCACAAGATGGGGGCTTGATTCCTGGGTCGGGAAGATCCCCTGGAATAAGAAATGGCAACCCACTCCAGTATTCCTGCTTGGAGAATTCCATGAACAGAGGAGCCTGTCAGGCTATGGTCCATGGAGTCACAGAGTTGGACACACTGAGTGACTGAGCATAGCTAGTTCACCTCTGGACTTGATGGCTTCTTATAACTGAATCACAACTAGCTATATTAATCATTGAAATTTGTTCTCTTTTTGTTGTTTTCAAATTATGTATGCTCTGTCTCTCTGCTGTGCTGTGCTTAGTCGTTTAGTCATGTTCCACTCTTTGCAACCCCATGGACTGCAGCCCATCAGGCTCCTCTGTCCATGGGGATTCTCCAGGCAAGAATACTGGAGTTGGTTGCCATGCCCTCTTCAAGTGGATCTTCCCAACCCAGGGATCAAACCCAGGTCTCCCTCATTGCAGGGAGATTCTTTCCTGACAGAGCCACAAGGGAAGCCCTGTGTCTCTCTGCTGTACTATAATCTTATTAATATTACTAGCTGTATTACTTATAGCCTATTTTATAAGATTGTTGCCTCTTGCATTACCTAATGTATAGCCAGGCCTCCAACAGAATTAATGGTGTGAATCTGAGTGAACTCTGGGAGTTGGTGATGGACAGGGAGGCCTGGCGTGCTGCGATTCATGGGGTAGCAAAGAGTCGGACACGACTGAGCGACTGAACTGAACTGAAATGTCTTGAGGCAATTGATCATATATATAACTCTATATTAAATAATTCTAACAGTGTGACTCTAGGTATGAAGAAGCAACAG
Source organism: Litocranius walleri (assembly GCA_006410535.1). Taxonomy (NCBI): domain Eukaryota; kingdom Metazoa; phylum Chordata; class Mammalia; order Artiodactyla; family Bovidae; genus Litocranius; species Litocranius walleri. The sequence continues at coordinate 35,622 of SJYG01001555.1, read as the reverse complement.
GGGAAAACATTTCCTGGTCCTAATCCAAAAATAGCACATTGGGCAGCTGATCAATAAAATCCTCCTCTGACCTAGGAATGAAAATTCCTGGTGCCATGGGACAAATTATGAAATGCCTCTTAAACCTTACTTGAATTTATGACCAAGAGAGGTCCCTGTATGGTAGTTCCCTGGTGCCCAAGGTGTTAGGATTCCAGGCTCTCGTTTCTGTGGCTAGGGTTCAATCCCTGATGGGGGAACTGAGATCTCACAAGCCTGAGGGGGTATCCCACCACCACCAAGAGGGTGGGGCCCTATGGAGAGGGAAGATATCCTGCTATTCATGCCATAATGTTGGTATGAATAATGAATTAATGAATGAATAAACCGCAAATGTTGCCCACCATTAAGCCATCAGCCACTAAAACCGCCAAGTCCCCCTGTCCCTGTCCTAAGGGGCACCCTGAGGTGAATTCAAGACGGAAAAATACAAGAAACATTCTATTTTTTAGATACTGGGCTAGACAGTTACAATAAGTTGCATATCTAAAGAACAATTTCAACACGTTCTGATGCTCTTCCAACAGAGAAAAGCACAATATCATTAATTTGAAATGTCGGGTTTTCTGTGATCAGCAAAAATCTTTTGATTTTATAATCATATATATGTATATAAAAAACGTGTATATTTCCAACACATATTTTTTTGTGGAATTATTATTTCCAAAAATATTTCCAACAAAATCTGCTATACACTGGCTCCTTCCTCGGAGCAGTTCCTCAGAGCTATCTGAGTGAATATAGTCCTCAGTGAAGGTCCCTGAATAAAACTCAACTCGCAAGTTGCGTTTTTCTTCAGTACCATAAAATCTTTGTTCCTTCTGCTTACTAGCAAGTACCCTCTGAGTTTTTCCTCATCGGTAGAACCAGGATGGTAAGCATCACTTCACACAGAGGTAGCAAAAAATAAATAAGTTGAAATGTGTAATATGTTGGGCGTGGTACCTGCGCACAGGAAACACTAATATTAATTCTCTTCCCCAAAGGGCAATAAGAAACTAACCCACTGTCGGAAGAGAAAGCCAGGAAAGACAACGCAGGGAAATCGCGGGCCCCGGTTGGCCAGAGTGGCTCCGTCGCTGAAATCCTTCCCTCCCTCGGCTGGGCTGGGAACAGGGGACAGTTCCTGACCCCGACGGGTTCGCCCCTTTCCGCCTCAAGACTCCAGGCAGTCACCGACCGGAGGGTCCAGCTTTTCTGCCCTTACGCTTCCCTTGGCTTCGTTCAAACAGGCCGCTTTCGGCATCACCCAATCAGAATGCTCAATCTTCGGCCGCCGCCCAATGAGCGCGTGGAACGGGGGAAAAAAAGGGCGTGAAGCCCAATCGCAGCGCCATCACACTTGAGGGCAAAGAGGTTAGGCAGCCGGCATGGCGCTCCGGTCAATAAAATCGATAGCTGGAAGCTGCCTGTGTTTCAGGCAAAGGCGGTGCGGTAGCGGCGCCGCCATTTTCCCCGAAGGCATCTTCCGGTGCCTTTCACCCAAGTTCGGGCAGGAGTTTCCTGAATAACAGCGAAAGGTTTCCGTTAGCCCCGCAGGCGGCTGATTCCGGTTCCCGCCGGGCCTCCCCGGCACGCTCCGCACGGGTCCGGCGGGGGCTCCCAAATCCGCGGTCCCTCCAGCGCCCAGGGGCCGACGCTGGGACGGGCAAGGCCGTGGTGCCGGCTTCTCGGGTCCAATGGCGCGGCCTTCGCCTCCGCTTCCTGTGCGGGGACCAGGAGAGGCTAGACCCGGCCGGAGAAGGGGAAGGAGACCGAGGGCGGTGAAGTTCGGGGACGTGGCCTTGTACTTCTCCCGGGAGGAATGGGGGTGTCTGCGGCCCGCGCAGAGGGCCCTATACCGGGACGTGATGCAGGAGACCTACGGCCACCTGGGCGCGCTCGGTGAGGCCCGGCCCTGACCAGCCGCTTCAGGATGCTGAGGGGACGCTGAGGTGACGTGGTACACGGATGGAAGCAGCTTCCTCAAAGAAGGTAAGCGCGGCGGGCCGGTGCCGCGGTGGTAGATGGGACTAGTGTGATTTGGGTGACTGCCCTCCCGCAAGGAACATCGGCCCAAAAAGCCGAGCTAATAGCCCTCACAAAGGCTCTCCAACTGTCAGAAGGAAAACGGGTTAACATCTACACTGACAGTAGATACGCCTTCGCCACCGCGCATGTACATGGAGCCATATATCAGCAAAGGGGGCTCCTTACATCGGCTGGTAAAGAAATTAAAAATAAAGACGAAATCCTGGAGTTACTAACCGCCCTTATGTTACCCAAAAAGGTCAGTATAATCCACTGCCCTGGGCATCAGAAAGATCAGTCTCCAGTGACAAAGGGAAACAACATGGCAGATCGGGTCGTGCGAGAAGTGGCAACTCAGGGCGAGATTTCGGAACTGCTAGTCACTCACTCTGAAAGCAGCCCCTCCCTGCGACCAAAAAAGAAACAGGCTATGAAGGCGGAAGAGGCTAAAGAAATGTTAGAGCAAATGCACCATTGGACTCACTTGGGAACTAAAAAGCTAGTCTCCCTTTTAAATAAGACAGGATACGAGGTGCCGGGGCTTGTCAAATTGGCTGAACAGATAGTCCAGAATTGCAAGCCTTGCCAGCAGGTGAATGCCAGCCAGAACAAGGTGAGCCAAGGTAAGCGGCTGTGCGGAGAGAGGCCGGGGGCTTACTGGGAAGTGAACTTCACCGAAGTACGTCCCGCGAGGTACGACAACAAATATCTAGTGGTCTTTATAGATACCTTCTCAGGGTGGGTAGAGGCTTTTCCTACCAAAACGAAAACGCACTCACGGTGGCCAAGAAAATCTTAGAAGAAATCTTCCCGCGTTTTGGGGCTCCAAAAATGATAGGGTCAGATAATGGGCCAGCTGTTACCGCCCAAGTAAGTCAGGAAGTAGCTAAGTTTCTGGAGACCAGTTGGAAATTACATTGTGCATACAGACCCCAGAGTTCAGGACAGGTAGAAAGGATGAACAGGACACTAAAATAGACCCTAACTAAATTGTCCTTGGAGACTGGCGGTACTGACTGGACGGTGCTCCTTCCCTTAGCCTTGTTCCGAGTACGGAACACCCCTTCCCGTTTCGGCTTCTCTCCTTTCGAAATCCTATACGGGGCACATCCCCCTATACTGTCACTCAGGGAGGGATTTGACCCTTGAAGTTTTAATAATGGTGATCTGTATGCTAGGCTAAAAGGACTTCAACTGGTTCAGAGAGAGGTGTGGACCCAGCTTGCTGAAGCCTATCAACCCAGCACCCCAGGAGAGGCCCACCCATTTCAAGTGGGAGACTCTGTTTATGTCCGTCGACACCGACAGCAGAACCTAGAGCCTAGGTGGAAGGGACCCTACATCGTCCTGCTCATCACCCCCACTGCCGTCAAGGTCGACGGAATCTCCTCCTGGATCCACGCCTCCCACATCAAGACCACTCCGGAACCATCACCTCAATGGAAGGCGCACCGTACTTCTCACCCCTTAAAGCTCAAACTCTGCCGATCTACGGATTCGCAGCCCTCCTCCTGATCCTCCCAGCTGTGGGTGCGTCAAACCCCCACCAGCCTCAACAACTGACTTGGCAAGTAGTTTCACAAGTGGGAAGGGTCATGTGGTCTAGTACTAACATCGCCCCACCGACCGCCTGGTGGCCTGACCTTTACCCAGACCTCTGTCAACTGACGGTAGAAGTGCCTGCCGACTGGGACCTTAAAGGGTACTCTAACCTTCACAGAGCCCCCCAAACGTCCGTCCATATGGGGCTTGATGGCTTCTTCGCATGCCCAGACTGTGGGGGGGGGTTGCGCCAATAAGGTCAGGAGAAGTGTGCTAAGAACTTATACTCTGTATGTATGCCCAGGGTTTCATAGAGAACGAGCACTGAGTCATTGCAGGGGAAAAAATGAGTTCTATTGTCGGCACTGGGGTTGTGAGACTACGGGTGATGTCTACTGGGGGCCGTCTTCTAGCTGGGACCTTATTACAGTCAAGGCCAACTATACGCACCACCAAAATGGTGCGATCGTTCTCCCTGAATGTAACTCGTGGTGCAACCCGCTCCATATCAAGTTCTCTGATAGGGCAAAACAAAAGCAGACCACGGAATGGGTCAGAGGTTTTTCGTGGGGCATACGGCTATATAAAAAACATTACCATGGCCTCATTTTCTCCATTAGATTAAAAATAGACTCTCCACCCCCCCAATCCATCGGTCCCAACCCAGTTCTAAATCCCCGGGAGCCAGCCCCCACTGAAATAGATGAGAAAACAGCAGCAGGAACCACAACAGCCCCTCCCCAGATGGCTCACTACAACATATCCTCAAGTCAGGACAGAATGCTGACCCTCGTTGACAGTGCTTTCAGGGTCCTAAATGCCACCAATCCAGAAGTTACTAGGTCCTGTTGGCTCTGTTACACATGGTAAACAGCTCCTCTTCCCCCAGCCATTGCAGGTGGCAGCAATAGGGAACAGTAAGACTCACCCTTTCGGCTGTGACAGGCCAGGGACTGTGCATAGGCTCTCCCACTCCTCACCAAGCTCATCTTTGTAAAAGTATTGATAAGACCCTCAGCTATACAGGATATCTCATTCCCCCTGGGGATGGTTGGTGGGCGTGCAAGACAGGTCTCACACCCTGCGTATCTATGGCAGTATTTAATAGATCAACTGACTTCTGTGTTTTGGTGCAGCTAGTGCCCCGACTCCTCTACCACTCCGATGAGTCCTTCTTAGACGCTTACGAAGGCGGTCACCGAGCAAAGAGAGAGCTGGTGACTCTCACCCTGGCAGCCCTTCTAGGCCTTGGAGTGGTGGCTGGGGTTGGAACCGGCACAGCAGCCCTCATCCAACAGCCCCAGTATTATGCTAGTTTGCAGCAGGCCATAGATGCGGACCTACGAGTCCTAGAGGATTCTATTACTAAACTAAAAGAATCTCTGACCTCTCTGTCTGAAGTAGTGATGCAAAATAGGAGAGGCCTAGACCTTCTGTTCCTAAAAGAAGGAGGAGTGTGTGCGGCCCTCAAAGAAGAATGCTGTTTTTACGTAGACCACTCTGGGGTCATCACCGACCCCATGAATAAACTACGAGAAAGATTGGCAAATAGGCAGAAAGAAAGAGAGGGCACCCAAGGGTGGTTTGAGTCCTGGTTTAACAGAACCCCGTGGTTTGCCACCTTAGTATCCACCCTAATGGGGCCACTTATCATTTTACTCCTCCTCCTCACTATAGGGCCTTGTATCCTCAACCGGTTAATTTCATTCATCCGAGACCGGATAAGTGCTGTGCAGGTGCTCATGCTGAGACAGCAGTATGCAGCCCTCCCTCAGGGAGACCTTGGCCCATGATTTCAGGATTGAAATCTAAACAAAAAGAAGAGGGGAATGAGAGGAAAAGTTAAAGTTTTACCAAAATCTTAGAAAAACAGGCCCTCTTGTTAATCTTAAGACAAACCTTTATCTCAAGAATGTGTAAGGGGTTCATATCTCAGGAATGCGGCCTCCGGGAGGCTTTCCGGGGGATGTTTACCTCAAAAACCATTCCAGGAAATTATTTTCCAGAAAAACAGCTAACAGCTAAAATGCAGCTCAGTCAGCCGTTTCGGCCTGATAACGAATGGACCTGTCCCTGAAAATGTCAAGACCTGCACCCAGTCAGGCTGTTCCACCCTAGCTGCACCTGTTTGTGGTTTTTGTGCTTAAAAACTGCTCTGTAACGAATGTTAGGGGTTCGTTCTTCCCTGGTGGTGATCGAACCCCGGCGCGCCAGCCCAATAAATCCTCTTGCTGTTTGCATCGAGTCCGAGTCTTGGTGATCTTTGGGGTGACGGATCTCAGGAAGGAGACCACGAGGTCTAACACTACCACCTCTTGACTATTGTGGATAATGCTGCTATAAACACGTGTGTGCATAAATATCTCCTTAAGACCCTGCTTTGACTTCTTTGGAGTATATACTCAAAGTGGAGTTGCTGGATAATAAATTCTATTTTCACTTTCGGAGGAACTGCTATACTGTTTTTGGTGGCACAGTGGTTAAGAATCTGCCTGCCAATGCAGGAGATGCACAAGATGGGGGCTTGATTCCTGGGTCGGGAAGATCCCCTGGAATAAGAAATGGCAACCCACTCCAGTATTCCTGCTTGGAGAATTCCATGAACAGAGGAGCCTGTCAGGCTATGGTCCATGGAGTCACAGAGTTGGACACACTGAGTGACTGAGCATAGCTAGTTCACCTCTGGACTTGATGGCTTCTTATAACTGAATCACAACTAGCTATATTAATCATTGAAATTTGTTCTCTTTTTGTTGTTTTCAAATTATGTATGCTCTGTCTCTCTGCTGTGCTGTGCTTAGTCGTTTAGTCATGTTCCACTCTTTGCAACCCCATGGACTGCAGCCCATCAGGCTCCTCTGTCCATGGGGATTCTCCAGGCAAGAATACTGGAGTTGGTTGCCATGCCCTCTTCAAGTGGATCTTCCCAACCCAGGGATCAAACCCAGGTCTCCCTCATTGCAGGGAGATTCTTTCCTGACAGAGCCACAAGGGAAGCCCTGTGTCTCTCTGCTGTACTATAATCTTATTAATATTACTAGCTGTATTACTTATAGCCTATTTTATAAGATTGTTGCCTCTTGCATTACCTAATGTATAGCCAGGCCTCCAACAGAATTAATGGTGTGAATCTGAGTGAACTCTGGGAGTTGGTGATGGACAGGGAGGCCTGGCGTGCTGCGATTCATGGGGTAGCAAAGAGTCGGACACGACTGAGCGACTGAACTGAACTGAAATGTCTTGAGGCAATTGATCATATATATAACTCTATATTAAATAATTCTAACAGTGTGACTCTAGGTATGAAGAAGCAACAGGGGAAAACATTTCCTGGTCCTAATCCAAAAATAGCACATTGGGCAGCTGATCAATAAAATCCTCCTCTGACCTAGGAATGAAAATTCCTGGTGCCATGGGACAAATTATGAAATGCCTCTTAAACCTTACTTGAATTTATGACCAAGAGAGGTCCCTGTATGGTAGTTCCCTGGTGCCCAAGGTGTTAGGATTCCAGGCTCTCGTTTCTGTGGCTAGGGTTCAATCCCTGATGGGGGAACTGAGATCTCACAAGCCTGAGGGGGTATCCCACCACCACCAAGAGGGTGGGGCCCTATGGAGAGGGAAGATATCCTGCTATTCATGCCATAATGTTGGTATGAATAATGAATTAATGAATGAATAAACCGCAAATGTTGCCCACCATTAAGCCATCAGCCACTAAAACCGCCAAGTCCCCCTGTCCCTGTCCTAAGGGGCACCCTGAGGTGAATTCAAGACGGAAAAATACAAGAAACATTCTATTTTTTAGATACTGGGCTAGACAGTTACAATAAGTTGCATATCTAAAGAACAATTTCAACACGTTCTGATGCTCTTCCAACAGAGAAAAGCACAATATCATTAATTTGAAATGTCGGGTTTTCTGTGATCAGCAAAAATCTTTTGATTTTATAATCATATATATGTATATAAAAAACGTGTATATTTCCAACACATATTTTTTTGTGGAATTATTATTTCCAAAAATATTTCCAACAAAATCTGCTATACACTGGCTCCTTCCTCGGAGCAGTTCCTCAGAGCTATCTGAGTGAATATAGTCCTCAGTGAAGGTCCCTGAATAAAACTCAACTCGCAAGTTGCGTTTTTCTTCAGTACCATAAAATCTTTGTTCCTTCTGCTTACTAGCAAGTACCCTCTGAGTTTTTCCTCATCGGTAGAACCAGGATGGTAAGCATCACTTCACACAGAGGTAGCAAAAAATAAATAAGTTGAAATGTGTAATATGTTGGGCGTGGTACCTGCGCACAGGAAACACTAATATTAATTCTCTTCCCCAAAGGGCAATAAGAAACTAACCCACTGTCGGAAGAGAAAGCCAGGAAAGACAACGCAGGGAAATCGCGGGCCCCGGTTGGCCAGAGTGGCTCCGTCGCTGAAATCCTTCCCTCCCTCGGCTGGGCTGGGAACAGGGGACAGTTCCTGACCCCGACGGGTTCGCCCCTTTCCGCCTCAAGACTCCAGGCAGTCACCGACCGGAGGGTCCAGCTTTTCTGCCCTTACGCTTCCCTTGGCTTCGTTCAAACAGGCCGCTTTCGGCATCACCCAATCAGAATGCTCAATCTTCGGCCGCCGCCCAATGAGCGCGTGGAACGGGGGAAAAAAAGGGCGTGAAGCCCAATCGCAGCGCCATCACACTTGAGGGCAAAGAGGTTAGGCAGCCGGCATGGCGCTCCGGTCAATAAAATCGATAGCTGGAAGCTGCCTGTGTTTCAGGCAAAGGCGGTGCGGTAGCGGCGCCGCCATTTTCCCCGAAGGCATCTTCCGGTGCCTTTCACCCAAGTTCGGGCAGGAGTTTCCTGAATAACAGCGAAAGGTTTCCGTTAGCCCCGCAGGCGGCTGATTCCGGTTCCCGCCGGGCCTCCCCGGCACGCTCCGCACGGGTCCGGCGGGGGCTCCCAAATCCGCGGTCCCTCCAGCGCCCAGGGGCCGACGCTGGGACGGGCAAGGCCGTGGTGCCGGCTTCTCGGGTCCAATGGCGCGGCCTTCGCCTCCGCTTCCTGTGCGGGGACCAGGAGAGGCTAGACCCGGCCGGAGAAGGGGAAGGAGACCGAGGGCGGTGAAGTTCGGGGACGTGGCCTTGTACTTCTCCCGGGAGGAATGGGGGTGTCTGCGGCCCGCGCAGAGGGCCCTATACCGGGACGTGATGCAGGAGACCTACGGCCACCTGGGCGCGCTCGGTGAGGCCCGGCCCCGTCTGCTTCCGCGGCCCGAAGGGATGGAGGAGCTGGGGGTGGGAGGAGGCAGGGAGTCTAGAGGTCCAGGGTCCTGGCCTGCGACCACGTTGTGTCAGGGGAGGGGGACGGGGGCTGGGCAGATGATGCCACCGGGTAGATCAATCTACCCAGCATTGTGTATGAGCTGGGCCTGACTGGTTCTCCTTCCCTCAGGCTGCGCAGGTCCCAAACCAGCCCTCATCTCCTGGTTGGAACGAAATACTGATGATTGGGAAACAGCTGCCCTGGATCCACAGGAGTGCCCAAAAGGGGTAGCAGTCCAAAGAAGTGAGTGAAAAATGCCTCTGGAGGGCTTGCAGCCTCTAATGACTCAGTCCAGAGTTTTTCGGTGCCGAGGCGTAGCTATGACCCAAGCTGGAATGCTCCATTTACTGTATTTATTTTCACAACTTCAGAGTTTTTTTCTCTTTGATGGTGTCCAATCCCTGTTGTCAGTTTCTAAACTGACCACATGCAGTTGTCTGTTGTGTAAATGGATCAGTGAACTTTTAAAAGTTACCATCCTCTTGGGGCTTCCCAGATGGCTCAGTGGTAAAGAATCCATCTGCCAGTGCAGGAGACCCTGGTTGGATCCCTGGGTCAGGAAGATCACCTGGAGAAGGAAATGGCTCTCCATTCCAGTATTCTTGCCTGGAGAATCCTACGGACAGAGGAGCCTGTCAGCAACAGTGCATGGGGTCGCAAAGAGTCAGACATGATTGAGCAACTAAACCTCCACTTCCAACACCCTCTTGCCTCCTTCCCAGGACTCTGCCTCCAGCCTGTTTTAATTTGGGCTCTAAGACTGCCTATAGGGCTTCCCTGGAAGCTCTGAAGGTAAAGAATCTGCCTGCAATGCAGGAGACCCAGGTTCAGTCCCTGGGTCAGGAAGATTCACTTGAGAAGGGCATGGCACCCCACTCCAGTATTTTTGCTTGGAGAATTCAGTGGACAGAAGAGTCTGGTGGACTGTGGTTCATGGAGTTGCAGGGTCAGACAGGACTGAGCAGCTAACACTGAGAGAGCCTATACCTCTGAGTTTTCCAGGTTTGGATTGAAAGGATCCAGTGGGGAAGAGTGGTCTGGCGTGCACTGGCCTCTTTTTGCCCTTCTGGCCAAGTGACCCTGATCAGTGCAGGAATCTTTAGCCCTCAGGATGAAGCAAGGCTCTGATTAAGGCCATTCAGATAGAAGGACCCCAGATCCACCTACAGAGGCAGATGCAACTCTGGGCTGGAGTTTCTTTGCCAGGTTCTGTAAGGGCAGGGATTTTTCTATGTTTTGACATACTTCCTTGCTTAAAACTTTTTTTTGCCAAGGCAGTTGTCAAATGGTTGGCAGTTATATGTAAGTCAGTTGGGAAATTCAGTTGGGAAATTTGGTGAAAATACACATTTCTGGACCCTATCCCAGAACTATTCATTTATTCATATAGATGTGTGTGTGTGTGTATTTTCAATAGCCTCGGTTGATTTGGCTGTATATTTAGGTTTGGTTCTCAGAGTGTGGTCTCAGACAACCGCCAGCAGCAGCAGCATCACTTGGGAGTGTATTGGAAAATGCAGAGTCCCAGGCCCCACCTTAGACCTGCTGAATCCCTAACTGGGAGTAGGGCTTAGCAGTCTGTTTCATGCCTGCATGCTCAGTTGCTGAGTCGTGTCCAACTCTGCGACTCCATGGACTGTAGCCCACAAAAAGCTACTCTGTCTGTGGGATCCTCTAGAGAAGAATACTGGATTCGGTTGCCATTTCCTCCTCTAAGGGATTCTTCCCAACCTGGGAATTGAACCCTCATCTCCTGAGTTTCCTGCATTAGCAGGCAGCTTTACCACTGTGTCACCTACAAAGCCCTACTGTGTTTCATTAAACCCTTCAAATGATTAGGATCACAATAAAAAATTTGAGAAGCATGGACTTAGAGGGCCTTATGACCTAGTTACTGCCAGATCATACATCATTTGTTTCATTTCCTGCCTTAAATTTAACCTCTTCAAAAATTTTTTAGGTTTTATAGTCAGCTTAATCTTTGCAAGAAACCTTCCCTGACTTCTCCAAGCTGGATTAGGGGCTTCGGTAATGTCCTCCATATTCCAGAGCAGTGTGTCTCACTTGGTTGGTCATCTGTGTCACTAACACTCCTTGAAGATGGTGTTGAGTCTGTTTTATAACCTGTAACACTAATAGGAAAGAGTAGAAGCCCAGTATTTGTTAATTTCTCCTTTGTGTCTCTATAGAAACCAGAAGGAAGACTAAAGAGAAGGAAGTATTCCCGCCTAAGGAAGCGCCCCGAAAGGGGAAGCGTGGCCGGCGGCCCAGCAAACCCCGCCTGATTCCCCGGCAGACCTCAGGAAGTCCCATCTGCCCTGACTGTGGTTGCACCTTTCCCGATCACCCAGCCCTGCAGAGCCACAAGTGTGCCCAGAATCTGAAAAAGCCTTACCCTTGCCCGGACTGTGGGCGCCGCTTTTCCTACCCGTCGCTGCTGGTCAGTCATCGGCGGGCACACTCTGGGGAGTGTCCCTACGTTTGTGACCAGTGTGGCAAGCGGTTCTCCCAGCGCAAGAACCTCTCCCAGCACCAGGTCATCCACACCGGCGAGAAGCCCTACCACTGTCCTGACTGTGGCCGCTGCTTCCGGAGGAGTCGGTCCTTGGCCAATCACCGGACCACGCACACGGGTGAAAAACCCCACCAGTGCCCCAGCTGCGGGCGTCGCTTCGCCTACCCCTCCCTGCTCGCCATCCACCAGCGCACACACACCGGAGAGAAGCCCTACCCCTGCCTGGAATGCAACCGGCGCTTCCGCCAGCGCACTGCCCTGGTCATCCACCAGCGCATCCACACGGGCGAGAAGCCCTACCCGTGCCCAGACTGCGAGCGGCGCTTCTCGTCCTCCTCTCGCCTGGTCAGTCACCAGCGGGTGCACTCCGGGGAACGTCCCTATGCCTGCGAGCACTGCGAAGCCCGCTTCTCCCAGCGCAGCACGCTGCTCCAGCACCAGCTCTTGCACACGGGAGAGAAGCCCTACCCCTGCCCGGACTGTGGCCGCGCCTTCCGACGGAGCGGCTCCCTCGCCATCCACCGCAGCACACACACGAAGGAGAAGGAGAAGCTGCATGCTTGTGATGACTGTGGTCGCCGATTCGCCTACCCCTCACTGCTGGCCAGTCACCGGCGCGTCCACTCGGGCGAGCGGCCCTACGCCTGCGACCTGTGCTCCAAGCGCTTTGCCCAATGGAGCCACTTGGCTCAGCATCAGCTCCTGCACACGGGGGAGAAGCCCTTCCCTTGCCTGGAGTGTGGCCGCTGCTTCCGCCAGAGGTGGTCTCTGGCGGTCCACAAGTGTAGCCCCAGTGTCCAGAACTGTGGCCCTAGATCTGCCATAGGGGCGTCTAGCCAGAAAGGCCAGGCCCTTTAGAAGGGGAGGGACTGTGTAAGTTCATTTCACTTCATGGAGGGGGCCCAGAAAAGGGAATGAGCCCCCTGATCATACAGATCAGTCAGAACTAAACCCTGTTGCTACACAGAGCTGAAGTTTAGTGTATTCTACCATGCTGGCTGCCTTAATACATGTGTCTAGAACAGCCTCAGTGAGGAGAGGGGACATTATGCGGTAAAAATTTTCCATCCTGCCCTGTCCTAAAGGACTTGCTGTGTGTGGGTTATCAGGCTAAAAGTTCCCATCTCATTTAGGGGCTGTGTTTTTTAGTTTGTACATGCAGTCAGGAGGATCCCATTTATGGGGTACAAGATCTTCCCCCTCCTCTGCCTCTTCTTCCTTGCTAGGTTTGAAACAAACTTGGTTTAGCCCCCTTTTGACAGTATTCCTGCCAAGTGATCTGCCCTTTAAAACCTCCCTTAATGCAGCTCACTACCTCACAAGGCGGGTCCTTTCACTGTGGCATAGCTCTGACCTTTAGAAGGCCCTTATGTACTACATTCTCCTTCCCTGGAAGCCTTGTCCAGAATATGTTTAAAACTTGATCTACGTGGCAGCCCTTGAGAAAACTTATATGTTTCCATGTTTTCAGGTTCAGTTCAGTTGCTCAGTCGTGTCTGACTCTGCAGCCCCATGAATCGCAGCACGCCAGGCCTCCCTGTTTTCAGGTTAAATAGCATTAATTTGGTCAATCATTCCTAAAAGACAGGCTTTCAGTTCCCACACATGATCTCTCCCCAGACAGGTCCTGGTTTTTCGATGTCTTTTAAAGAGTCATACAGAATAAGCCAGCATCACAGTATGCACTATACTCCCTTGGTCTGGACTTGTTTGAAGAGGTCTGGATTGTACTGGATTGGAGGTGGTGACTGTACCAGGGCTTTATTGGGTTGCAGACACCTATATATCTAAGCTTTTTCTTTTTAAACCACATGCTGTGAAGCTAAGCCTTCTGCACCCTGCGTTTGGAAGTTTGGTTCAAGGTAGGTCTGGGGCATAAGCACAGTGAGCTCTGGGAGACTGATTTTAAGGAAAAGCAGGGTCGGGGAGCTGTGGTCTAGCAGCAAGAAGTAAAACCAGGACCAGCTTGTACTTTATCTGGTGGATTTGAATTTCTTGGGAACTGGGTTTCACTCCTCCCTGATTCTCATGAGAATAAGGAAACTCTAGTATAGAACTTTCTGTTGATTCCTCTGTCAGCATCTTTCATGAAATGAGGCGAGGCCATTCAGGGAAGTTAGAAACTTAGGTAACTGAATATGAAGCAGAAGTCTAGTCATCAAGTTGTGTTCATGCCTGCCTCCCTCACAGAAGTTCCATATGGCAGCAGCAACATGTTTTAACCTTTGATATGCCTTCATGGCACCCGTCCCTAAGTAGGTACTCAGTAAAGCTTTACTGAATTAATTAAACAAGGCCTACCACTTGGCCTTGGGGAGCTGCACCAAATTGGAATTTCCAAACATGTATAGTCCAACCCTTGGAGTCTTTCATCCTCCTACCCATTGCTGCTGCTTCCCTCATTTCTTCTGCCATCAGCCCCAAGGGTGTGTGGCTGGGGCAGAGTGTTTGTAATTACCTCTGTTCTGGTTTTTAGCCAAGTTGCATTGTAACTTTCTTCTTGGATTGATGGGCTACCCCCAAAGCAGAGGTCATATCAGATTGGGATTCATTAAAATGTCTGATGAGTGACTGTGTTCCTTGTGGAATTATTATTTATAAAATATAAATCTAGTTCCTTGACTGAGGAGACATTTTTATTTATAGTTCTGATAGAAACCTTGCCCTTCCCTAGCAGAGACCTATTAGAATTGTGCCTCACCTTCTGTTGTAGAACTGATTCTTTTCCCTACTTTTATCACCAGGCTAACCCAACTGTTTCCTTTCCTAGGAATTTTAGAAATTTCTTTGGACCTCAATTGTAACTCATAAAATTTCAGAGCTGTTGGTAGGCAGTCCCAGTATGGCGTCTGTAGAGGGCTGAGATGAGACATGCAGCACACACACGAAGGAGAAGGAGAAGCTGCATGCTTGTGATGACTGTGGTCGCCGATTCGCCTACCCCTCACTGCTGGCCAGTCACCGGCGCGTCCACTCGGGCGAGCGGCCCTACGCCTGCGACCTGTGCTCCAAGCGCTTTGCCCAATGGAGCCACTTGGCTCAGCATCAGCTCCTGCACACGGGGGAGAAGCCCTTCCCTTGCCTGGAGTGTGGCCGCTGCTTCCGCCAGAGGTGGTCTCTGGCGGTCCACAAGTGTAGCCCCAGTGTCCAGAACTGTGGCCCTAGATCTGCCATAGGGGCGTCTAGCCAGAAAGGCCAGGCCCTTTAGAAGGGGAGGGACTGTGTAAGTTCATTTCACTTCATGGAGGGGGCCCAGAAAAGGGAATGAGCCCCCTGATCATACAGATCAGTCAGAACTAAACCCTGTTGCTACACAGAGCTGAAGTTTAGTGTATTCTACCATGCTGGCTGCCTTAATACATGTGTCTAGAACAGCCTCAGTGAGGAGAGGGGACATTATGCGGTAAAAATTTTCCATCCTGCCCTGTCCTAAAGGACTTGCTGTGTGTGGGTTATCAGGCTAAAAGTTCCCATCTCATTTAGGGGCTGTGTTTTTTAGTTTGTACATGCAGTCAGGAGGATCCCATTTATGGGGTACAAGATCTTCCCCCTCCTCTGCCTCTTCTTCCTTGCTAGGTTTGAAACAAACTTGGTTTAGCCCCCTTTTGACAGTATTCCTGCCAAGTGATCTGCCCTTTAAAACCTCCCTTAATGCAGCTCACTACCTCACAAGGCGGGTCCTTTCACTGTGGCATAGCTCTGACCTTTAGAAGGCCCTTATGTACTACATTCTCCTTCCCTGGAAGCCTTGTCCAGAATATGTTTAAAACTTGATCTACGTGGCAGCCCTTGAGAAAACTTATATGTTTCCATGTTTTCAGGTTCAGTTCAGTTGCTCAGTCGTGTCTGACTCTGCAGCCCCATGAATCGCAGCACGCCAGGCCTCCCTGTTTTCAGGTTAAATAGCATTAATTTGGTCAATCATTCCTAAAAGACAGGCTTTCAGTTCCCACACATGATCTCTCCCCAGACAGGTCCTGGTTTTTCGATGTCTTTTAAAGAGTCATACAGAATAAGCCAGCATCACAGTATGCACTATACTCCCTTGGTCTGGACTTGTTTGAAGAGGTCTGGATTGTACTGGATTGGAGGTGGTGACTGTACCAGGGCTTTATTGGGTTGCAGACACCTATATATCTAAGCTTTTTCTTTTTAAACCACATGCTGTGAAGCTAAGCCTTCTGCACCCTGCGTTTGGAAGTTTGGTTCAAGGTAGGTCTGGGGCATAAGCACAGTGAGCTCTGGGAGACTGATTTTAAGGAAAAGCAGGGTCGGGGAGCTGTGGTCTAGCAGCAAGAAGTAAAACCAGGACCAGCTTGTACTTTATCTGGTGGATTTGAATTTCTTGGGAACTGGGTTTCACTCCTCCCTGATTCTCATGAGAATAAGGAAACTCTAGTATAGAACTTTCTGTTGATTCCTCTGTCAGCATCTTTCATGAAATGAGGCGAGGCCATTCAGGGAAGTTAGAAACTTAGGTAACTGAATATGAAGCAGAAGTCTAGTCATCAAGTTGTGTTCATGCCTGCCTCCCTCACAGAAGTTCCATATGGCAGCAGCAACATGTTTTAACCTTTGATATGCCTTCATGGCACCCATCCCTAAGTAGGTACTCAGTAAAGCTTTACTGAATTAATTAAACAAGGCCTACCACTTGGCCTTGGGGAGCTGCACCAAATTGGAATTTCCAAACATGTATAGTCCAACCCTTGGAGTCTTTCATCCTCCTACCCATTGCTGCTGCTTCCCTCATTTCTTCTGCCATCAGCCCCAAGGGTGTGTGGCTGGGGCAGAGTGTTTGTAATTACCTCTGTTCTGGTTTTTAGCCAAGTTGCATTGTAACTTTCTTCTTGGATTGATGGGCTACCCCCAAAGCAGAGGTCATATCAGATTGGGATTCATTAAAATGTCTGATGAGTGACTGTGTTCCTTGTGGAATTATTATTTATAAAATATAAATCTAGTTCCTTGACTGAGGAGACATTTTTATTTATAGTTCTGATAGAAACCTTGCCCTTCCCTAGCAGAGACCTATTAGAATTGTGCCTCACCTTCTGTTGTAGAACTGATTCTTTTCCCTACTTTTATCACCAGGCTAACCCAACTGTTTCCTTTCCTAGGAATTTTAGAAATTTCTTTGGACCTCAATTGTAACTCATAAAATTTCAGAGCTGTTGGTAGGCAGTCCCAGTATGGCGTCTGTAGAGGGCTGAGATGAGACAAGTTCTTAGGTTTACCTCATCAGTCCCAGGATCCCAACTTCAGCTGGTTGATCTAGCCAGTGGGAGAGTTTTTGTTTTTTGCTGTGCCATATAGCTTGCGGGATCTTAGTTCCTTGACCAGGAACTGAACCCATGACTTGCAGTGGAAGCTTGGATTCTTAATCACTGGACCGTCAGGGAAGTCCCTGTAGTCAGTTGTTGATCCCAGTATTCTTCCAAGTGTTATTATTCTCTCTTCTGCTTCTGATAGCTAAGAGTTTGTTACTTGTGACCAAAAGAATGAACTAATCTACAATGCCATTATGGGTCTGTCTGGCATCTGTCTTTATGCCTATGTGTGGGCTATGAAGGAAGACAATTGCAGTGCTGCTGAGAGGAGCCAGCCTTTCCACTCCATCCTCAGCTGAACTTGCAACATTATTGTCTTTCACAGGTCCCAAACCACTGACTGCCTTCTCTTTCACTAAGAAAACAGGGTGTCAAATAAGAATTCCCTTAACATTCCACTCTGTATTGTTACTCCAAAAGTTCTGTGTGATCACTTGTTCTTACTTGCTGTCAGGGGAGGCCCCTCATACAGTGCTTCCCAATACAGGTATGCCTGAATTTCCTCTACTTCTGCCCCCTCATGGACTTTGCTCCATCTGTTATTCCCTAAGTTTTATAGTTTCAGAGTCTTTTTTTTTTTTTTAAGGTACAAACATACCTTTATACCAGGTTTTAGTTGTGCATACAGGCTCTAGTTCCCTGACCAGGGATTGAACCTGTTGCCCCTACACTGGGAGTGGAGTCTTGACCCCGGGACCACCGGGAAGTCCTAGTTTCAGAGTCTGTTTTCTGAAACACATACCAACCTATAAACATGCTAAAATCTGTCTTAAAAACAATAAATTTCCCTTGGCCTCTGTCCTAATCTATTTTCAGCTAAATTTCTTTAAACAATAGTCTCCATTCACTGTGTCCACTCTGTTTATTCTTTGGCCCATTGCAGTAGTATTCTAGCCACTTTGCTGAGCATCTGTGATGTGCTGTGTACTGTGTTAAGCACTTGATATGCATTCCTGTCTGTAGTTCTCACAAGAACCTCATAAAGCCAGTGTTAGGAAATGCTCCTCCTTGGGGCTCTCATGTTGCAACACATCTTGTTGAGTATGCAAAAATGCAAGGCCCTGTCTTCAACAAATTCTCAGATTTGTGTCAATTCCAGAGCTGGAGCCTTTTGATAGGAGGTTGGGTCCCCTTGATGAAGGACCCTGTTACATTGGCAAAGACATGCTGTAAGTCTTCCTACTCTTTACCAAATATACCTGCAGCCATTTACCAGGGTGGCTGGGCATGGGAGAAGGAAAGTAACTAGAATTTTCAGGGTTCTAATTCTTAAAGAGATCCAAATGAGAGAAATTTTATTAAATAAGAGAAAATGTTCTTCTAGAAATTAACCCTAATAGTTATGATTAATTGATTTGCAACAAAGCTGCCAAGACAATTCAAGTCTCAATCTTTTCAACAAATGTTCCTGGGACATCATAAGAAAGAAGTTGGACCTCTAATCATATACAAAAATTAACTCAAAATGAACCCCAGAACTAAATGTAAAAGCTATAAAACTTCGAAGGAAACATAAGTATGTTTGTGATTCTGGATTAGGAAATGGATACTAAGCTATGACACCAAAAGCACAAGTGATAAAAAACTGATTAACTGATCATTAAAATCAAAGTTTGGGAGGAGTTTCCTGGTTGTCCAGTGGTTAGGACTTTAGTGCTTTCACTGCTGTGGCCTGGGTTCAATCACTGGTTGGGGAACTAAGATCCCGTAAGCCATGCAGCACAGCCAAAAAACCCCAAAATTGTACAAACCACTTTGCTTCAAAGGACACCTTGAAGAGAATGAAAATCCATAGACTGGGAGAAAGTATTTGCAAATCACAGATCTGAAATGGAATTTGCATCCAGCATATATTTTGAAAACTTTTACAGTGATACCAAACACAGGCAAAGACACTACAAAAAACTACAAATATCCTTTGTGAATATTGACATAGAAATCTTGAAAATACGAGCAAACCAAAGCAGTACATTGAAAGGTTTATATACCATGACCAAGTGGGATTTATTCCTGGAATTTGAGAATATGTCAACAGACAAAAATTAATCAGTGTGATATGTCACCTTAACAGAATGAAGGAAAACCCAAATCATGTCAATTAATGCAATAGAATGACAAAATTCCACATCTTTGCACAATTAAAAACACTTAATGAACAAGAAACAGAAGGAAACTCGCTATGATAAAAAACCATACATGAAACACCCACGGCTAATAACATACTCAGTGGTGAAAGACAGTTTTTCCCCTAAAATTAGGAACAATGTCTGCTTTTGCCACTTCTAGTAAATACATTAGAGGTTCCAGGCAAAGCAAGTAGGCAAGAAGAAACAGGCATTTAAGTTAGAAAGGAAGAAGTAAAATTATCTCCATTCACTGACAACACAATCTTATATCTAGAAAACCTAAAGATTACACACACTAAGAGCTAATAAATGAATTCAGCATTCAAGATACAAAATCAACACACAAAAATCAGTTGCAATGAACAATCCAAAAAGAACAACTCCATTTACAACAGCAGAAAAAGAATACTTAGGAATAAATGTAACCCTGAATCAAAGTCTCAATGGTGATGAAGCTTTGAAATGAGAGAGGTGGTGGTTATACAACATTGTGAACGCACTAAATGCTACCTGATTATACACTTTAAAAGGGTTAATCATGTTTTGTCCAGACAAAACCCAGCTTGCTTCTCTTTCTCTTTTCCTCCCAACATTTTACTTTTAGAATTTTTCAGTGAACACCCATATACTCATCACCTATTTTCTACCCATTAGCATTTTACTATTCTATTCTTTACTATTCTTTATCACATAACTATCCATCTTTCTACCAGTCCATTTTATTTTCTGATGCATTTCAAAGACATTGTCATCATCAGTACCCTTTGCCCCTAAACATTTCAGCATGCATGTCATCAACTAGAGCTCAGTATCTGTTTTACATATTTTTGAGTCAAATTTACCTAAAATGCACAAATTTTAAGTGTATTTTGCTGAGTGTTGACAAATGCACCCATCTGTCTAACCCAACCCCCTATCAAGATACAGAACATTATCATCATCCTAGAAATTTCCCTCAGGCCCTTACTTAGTCAATCCCAACCACACCCCACCAGAGACAACTACTGTTGTAATTTTGTCCCAACTATACATTCATTTTCCATTATATAAAACTTCATATAGCTGGTATCACAGAACATGTATTCTTTTGTTTAAGGCTTCTGTCATTCAGCATGATGTCTTTGGAGAACTGCTTCTCTTTTAGACCTCCAATATTTGAATTCAGAGCTAGGAGGATGCTCCCAGACCCATTAAAAAAAGCAGAAATATATGTGCTGAAATTGAGCAATTTACAAGAGATATAAAGTGAAAGGGGGAAAAAAAGCAGTGAAGTGTGATTCATATGGTACCTGTGGGAAAAAAAAAGATGTAAGCTTTTATATGCTTAAAATAACTCAGGAAGGACACAAGAAACCGGTTATAGAAGTTGCCTCAAGGGATGGGAAAAACACTAGAGAAGAGATTTTTTTGGTAAAAAAAAATGAAGCATAATACACATACAAATAAGTTCACATATCACAAGTGTACAGCTCAGTTTTCACAAACTGAATACACCTGAGCAACCAGCACTTAAAATAGGAATCAATCTGTCAGCACCCTAGAAACAAAAAAGATAACCCTCTATCACAATTCTTTCCGGGCGGATGGGGGGCGCTATGCTAGGTCTTCCATGCTCTGTGGGATTTCTCTAGCTGTGGAGTATAGGGGCCACTCTCTAGTTGCCGTGCTCAGATCTCTCACTGGAGTGGCCTCCCTTGTTGCAGAGCACACGTTTCAGGACACACGGGCTCCAGTAGTTGCAGCTCCCGGGCTCTGGAGCACAAGCTGAATAGTTGTGGGCTTAGTTGCTCCAAGGTATGTGGGATCTTCCTGGCCCAGGGACCGAACCCGTGACTCTTGCATTGGAAGGCGGATTCTTTACATTGAGCCAACAGGAAGCCCACTTCTGTTGTTTATACTCTGGTTTTTTGACCATGAGGCATGTGGGATCTTCTGACATTTTAACTGTGTCTTGGTGTGGGTCTCTTTGGGGACATCGTGTTTGGGACTCACTGCTTTATGGACCTAGTTGACTGGTTTCTTTGCCAAACTAGGGAAGTTTTAAGCTGTTCTCTCTTTAAATAGGTTTTCTGTCCCTTTCTCTCTCTCTCTCCTCCTTCTGGGACCTCTCTAATGCGAATGTTCATCTACTTGATGTTCCCTCAATGGTCCCTTAAACTATCCTCGTTTTTGTTTTGTTTCCTTTTCTTCTATAATTGAGATTTTACTGGTTGTTTTGAGGATCAATACACAGATGTTTCAATTTGTACACAATTCTTATGGTACATACTAAGAATCTAAAAAATTCATTTAGTTGTGATTCTTTTCTGAACATTTATTCCAATGACTTTCCAGCTTGAAATTTAGAGGCAAGTTTTCCTTAACAGGCTGTGCTTAGTCACTCAGTTGTGTCTGATTCTTTGCAACTCCATGGCTCCTCTGTCCATGGGAATACTGGAGTGGGTAGCCTATTGCTTCTCCAGGGGATCTTCCCCACCCAGGAATTGAACCAGGGTCTCCTGCATTGCAGGCGGATTCTTTACCAACTGAGCTATCTAGGAAGCCCCCTCTACACTCTATCTACTCTTAAGTTTCTCTAACACAAATTTTCCGACCAGGGGAGTTTACTAATTTCTAACCCTTGACATTTATAGAAGAAATGCCACATCCAAATTTGCCACTATGAAAAAAATGTTCATTGAATGGAATTTAATGCATTGAACTCATAAAATGACTTGCTCTCATTCTATCACAAGAAAAATGCTATCACCAGTAAGAGTGTTCCTGACCTAGGAAGGAGCAGCAAATGAGTCACCTTGGAACATGATTTGCCATAAAGGACAAGATACAATAACTGTAAAACCCTGTTATCACAGTGTACTTACACGTATACATTTACTGATGATATATAATATAAACAATATACTACAAGCACAATATACTGTAACAGAAGTACTAAACTATCTCCACCGAGGGGATAAACAGTACCTCATCAACAATGGTAAAAAAAAGAGCAAAGCAGAAGCACAATTACACTTAAAAAACCATTAAGGTTCCTTCCATCCTTATGTTCCATGAAAAATACAACCCAATGATACTGCAAAAATGATAAATATAACCTAATCAAATTTTGACGAACAACATTCTCGCACTAATTTTAAAGATAGGATTGCTTTTATCACTTAGATTTCTTAAGATTTCAAGAGGAATAACAACACTCCATGTAACGATTAAGAGTTCAATCCAAAAGGAAGATATAACAATTATAAATATATATGCACAAACACGGCTATGGACGGAGGTTCATGACATTGTACTGGAGACAGGGATCAAGACCATCCCCAAGAAAAAGAAATGCAAAAAAGCAAAATGGCTGTCTGAGGAGGCCTTATAAATAGCTGAGAAAAGAATAGAAGCGAAAAGCAAAGGAGAAAAGGAAAGATATACCCATTTGAATGCAGAATTCCAAAGAATAGCAAGGAGAGATAAGAAAGCCTTCCTCAGCGACCAATGCAAAGAAATAGAGGAAAACAACAGAATGGGAAAGACTAGAGATCTCTTCAAGAAAATTAGAGATACCAAGGGAATGTTTCATGCAAAGATGGGCACAATGAAGGACAGAAATGGTATGGAACTAACAAAAGCAGACGATATTAAGAAGAGGCGGCAAGAATACACAGAAGAACTGTACAAAAAAGAATCTTCATGACCTAGATAATCACGATGGTGTGATCACTCACCTAGAGCCAGACATCCTGGAATCTGAAGTCAAGTGGACCTTAGGAAGCATCACTATGAACAAAGCTAGTGGAGGTGATGGAATTTCAGTAGAGCTATTTCAAATCCTAAAAGATGATGCTGTGAAAGTGCTGCACTCAATATGCCAGCAAATTTGGAAAACTCAGCAGTGGCCACAGGACTGGAGAAGGTCAGTTTTTATTACAATCCCAAAGAAAGGCAATGCTAAGAATGCTCAAACTACCGCACAATTACACTCATCTCACACGCTAGTAAATTAATGTTCAAAACTCTCCAAGCCAGGCTTTAGCAGTATGTGAACCATGAACTTCCAGATGTTCAAGCTGGTTTTAGAAAAGGCAGAGGAACCAGAGATCAAATTGCCAGCTTCTGCTGGATTCATCGAAAAAGCAAGAGAGTTCCAGAAAAACATCTATTTCTCCTTTATTGACTATGCCAAAGCCTTTGACTATGTGGATCACAATAAACCAGAAAATTCTGAAAGAGATGGGCATACCAGACCACCTGACCTGCCTCTTGAGAAATCTGTATGCAGGTCAAGAAGCAACAGTTAGAACTGGACATGGAACAACAGACTGGTTCCAAATAAAAAAAGGAGTATGTCAAGGCTGTATACTGTCACCCTGCTTATTTAACTTATATGCAGAGTACATCATGAGAAATGCTAGGCTGGAGGAAGCACAAGCTGGAATCAAGATTGCTGGGAGAAATGTCAATAACCTCAGATATACAGATGACACCACTTTTATGGCAGAAAGTGAAGAAGAACTAAAGAGCCTCTTGATGAGAGTGAAAAAGTTGGCTTAAAGCTCAACATTCAGAAAACGAAGATCATGGCATCCGGTCCCATCACTTCATGGCAAATAGATGGGGAAACAGTGGAAACAGTGTCAGACTTTATTTTGGGGGGGGCTCCAAAATCACTGCAGATGGTGATTGCAGCCATGAAATTAAAAGACGCTTACTCCTTGGAAGGAAAGTCATGACCAACCTAGACAACATATTCAAAAGCAGAGACATTACTTTGCCAACAAAGGTCTGTCTAGTCAAAGCTATGGGTTTTCCAGCAATCATGTATGGATGTGAGAGTTGGACCATAAAGAAAGCTGAGCACCGAAGAATTGATGCTTTTGAACTGTGGTGTTGGAGAAGACTCTTGAGAGTCCCTGGGACTGCAAGGAGATCCAGCTAGTCCATCCTAAAGGAGATCAGTCCTGAGTGTTCATTGGAAGGACTGATATTGAAGCTGAAACTCCAATACTTTGGCCACCTGGAGAAGAGCTGACTCACTGGAAAAGACCCTGATGCTGGGAAAGATTGAAGGAAGGAGGAGAAGGGGATGACAGAGGATGAGATGGTTGGATGGCATCACCAATTCAATGGACATGAGTTTAGGTAAACTCTGAGGGTTGGTGATGGACAGGGAGGCCTTGCATGCTGCAGTTCATGGGGTCACAAAGAATCAGACATGACTGAGTGACTGAACTGAATGAGTTTCCCACATGGCTTAGTGGGTAAAGAACCTGCCTGCCAATGCAGAAGACACAGGAGATTAGGGTTTGATCCCTGGGTCAGGAAGATTCCCTGGAGGAGGGCATGATAACTCACTCCAGCATTCTCACCTGGAGAATCCCATGGACAGAGGAGCCTGGCGGGTCACAGTCAACAGGATCACAAAGAGTCCACCACAACCAAAGCGACTGAGCATGCACGCATGCATGCACCCAACAAAGGAGCACCTCAGTGTGTAAGGCAAATACTAACAACCATAAAGGGAGAAATCAACAGTAACACAATAATAGTTGGGGACTTGACTACCCCACTTTCACCAATGGACAGATCATCCAGACAAAAATGAATAAGGAAACACAGGCCTTATGTGAAATTTTAGAAGAGCTGGACTTAAATGACATTTAAAGAGCATTTCATCCAAAAGCAGCAGACTACACATTCTTCCCAAGTGCACACGAAACATTCTCCAGGACTGACCACATGGTGCACCTCACGGTGAGCTTTGGTAAATTTAAGAAAATTGAAATTATACCAAGCATCTTTTCTGATCACAATGCTATGAGATTAGATGTAAACTACAAGAAAAAAACTCTAAAACACAAGCACATGGTGGCTAATCAATATGCCACTAAACAATCAATGGATTTCACTGAAGAAATCAAAAAGGAAATTAAAAAAAGATCTAGAGATAAATGAAAATTAAAGTACAGGGGTCCAAAACCTATGGGATGCAGCCAAAGCTGTTCTAAAAGGAAGGTTTACAGCAATACAACCTTACTTCAAGAAACAAAGAGAAATCTCAAATAAACAACCTAACATTATACCTAAAACAACTAGAGAAAGAAGAAAAAATCCCTGGTGGCTCAGAGGTTAAAGCATCTGCCTGAAATGCAGGAGGCTCGGGTTTGATCCCTGGGTTGAGAAGATCCCTTGGAGAAGGAAATGGCAACCCACTCCAGTACTCTTGCCTGGAGAATCCTATGGAGGGAGGAGCCTGGTAGGCTACAGTCCATGGGGTCACAAAGAGTCAGGCACGACTGAGCGACTTCACTTTTAAAGTTAGTAGAAGGAAAGAAATAAAAAAGATCAAAGCAGAAATAAATGAAATAGAGACCAAGATAACAACTGCAAAGATCAATGAAACTAAAAGTTGGTTCTCTGAAATGATAAACAAAATTGATAAACCTTTAGCCAGACTCATCAAGAAAAAAAAGGGAAAGAACTCAAATCAATGAAATTAGAAATGAAGAAGTTACAACTGACTCCACAGAATACCAAGGATCCTAAAAGACTACTACAAGCACCTGTATGACCAATAAGGGATTAGTCTCCAAAATTTACAAACATCTCATGACATCTAACAGTTAAAACGAACAATCCACTCAAAAAATGGGCAGAAGACCTAAGTAGATATTTCTCCAAAGATGACATACAGATGGGCAACAGGCACATGAAAAGATGATCAACATTGCTAATTATTAGAGAAAAGCAAATCAAAACTACAATGAGGTTATCACCTCACATCAGCCAGAATGGCTATCATCAAAAAAGCCACAAACAATAAATACTGGAGAGGCTGTGGAGAGGAGGGAACCTTCCTACACTGTTGGTGGGAATGTAAAATTGGTATAGCCACTGTGGAGAACAGTGTGGAGGTTCCTTAAAAAACTAAAAACAGAACTACCATATGACCTTGCAATCCCACTCATGGGCATATCTCCAGAGAAAAACGATCTGAAAAGATACATGCACAATGGAGGCTAAGACATGGAGGCAGAGGAAGCAACCTAAATGTCCATTGACAGAGGGCTCGGTAAAGTAGATGTGGGACATATATACAATAGAATATTACTTGTTGTTAACAGGATACACCTACCAATATCTTCAAATGTTGATATGTTGTTACATGATAAGTCCCACTAATTCACAGTTTAGTATCATATATAATACATACTCAAGTTTTTCAAGTGTTCATAGCACATAACAAAGTTACTAGGAAAATTGGACTACCATAACACGAGATGTTACAGAGTGCACAAAATTCTGACCAGACAGCCAAGATCAAGGAGTGGTTTGCTTTGGGAAACAACACTACCCAAAAACAACAGGGAAAGAGAAGAAATTTAGTGTTCAATGAGACTGTCCTGGCAGTCCAGTGGCTAAGACTCCATGCTCCCAAAGCAGGGGGCATGGGTTTGATCCCTGGTCAGGGAACTAAGATCCTTCATGCTGCATGTCACAGCCAAAAAAAAAAAAAAGTGTTTAAGACATTAAATGCACTACTGACTCCAAATCGCCATTTAATATGCTTCCCAAATTCAATATAATAGTATTTTCTGGTTGTACCGAAAAAAAAAAAAAACCAACCAGCAAGTAATTTCACCTCTTAAATAAAAAATATTTACAGCAGCAACATGGATGGAGCTAGAGATAGTCAAACTGAGTAATGCCAAAGAAAGACAAATATCACATGACGTCACTTATATGTGGAATCTTAAAAAATGGTACAAATAAACTTACAAAACAGAAATAGAGTCACAGATGGAGAAAACAACCTTATGATTAGGGGTCGGGGGGATGGAGGGAGGGATAAACTGGGATTGACAAAGACACACACTATATATCAAATAAATACCACAGTATACAGTATAGTACAGGGAACGCCACTCAATACTCTGGTCTAGGCCTATTTAGGAAAGAATCTAAAAACAGAGTGGATATATGTATACCTAATTCACTTTGCTGTGCACCTGAAACTAACACAACAGTGTAAATCAACTATGCTCCAATAAAAAAAAGAAGTACTTGCACTTTAAAAATGAAGTAGGATTTCTACTTTCTTAAAAATACTACTAGAGCTACTAAAAAACTCTGCATTTACAAAATAATTGATAAAAATATTCCTCTGGATTGTATGAGAAGGGACCACTGATAGACTAAGGTGTGTGATATTAACTTAACTTCTTTCTTTCCTTGTTTTCAGTCTCTCCATTTGATGCAGGTAAATCTTTAGTCTCTTGGGTGGCCATTTCCACCTGTTTCCCCTTTGCTCCCCTTTTCCCTTTTGTATCTGAAGATTCATCCTTTCTTGTTGCCTTCTTTGGCTTTGTTTCCACTTTGGCAGGAGTAGATTTAGTTGACAGCCTCCCAGGTCGCCTCTTGGTCTCCTCGTTCCCCACCCCCAATGCCCTTCCTCTGGGGCACGCTGGCAGCAGAGTGGGCACGTGCTGGGAGTGGGGAGAGGAGTCTGGAAGCTGGTCTGCCTGCCCACGGCCGCTCCTTCCCCTGCTGGAGCAGCTGGCACACCTCATGGGCCCTATTCTTGTTTTTTGTTTGTTTGATCCTCTTTCCTTTTTGCTGTTCTGATTGAGTGACTTTTACTACCCTTGTCACCCAGATCACTGGTCTGTTTTTTTCCCTTCTCTTGACTTCCTGCTGGTTGCCACTAGTGTATTTTGGTGTCAGTAAATGAATTCAAAAGTTCTAAATCTTTCTTTTTTATAGTTTCTACCTCTTTGCTGAAGAAGGTTTGCAACTCGCCTAGGCTTTTCGTGATTCTCTCATCAAGTTCATCCAGTTTTCTACTGAGTCTGATGAACATTTTTACAAGTGTTATTCTGAATTCTTTATCTGATAAGTTTCTTATCTCCTCTTCATTCAGTTGTTTTTCTGAGAGATCCTCATATTTGAAAGATATTCTTTGAAAGACATTTTGTAGTTCCTTCATTTTGCCTAACTGCGGACGGCTGTGAGAGCCGGGCCAGCGCACTACGCCCGGACCGCTTCGAGAGTCGGGCCGGCTACTAAGCACGGCCGAGAGGAGCTACCCTGCATCCGAGGTCAGTGGCAACAGGGAGGAGGCACCCCAAGTCTGAGGTCAGGGCAGCGGCTGGGTAGAGCTACCCAGCGTCCAAGGCCAGGGGCGGCCGGGGGAGACACCCCGCATCCAAGGTGAGGGGCAGCCAGAAGAAGCCACCTTGCGCTCAAGGCCAAGGGCGGTGACGCTGAGGAGACACCTCGAGCCCGAGGCCAGGGGCGACAGCTGAGAGGGTAACCCTGAGGAGCCACCCGGAGCTCGAGCCTGAGGCCAGGGGCAGCAGCTAAAAGGAGCCACCCACACCCCAGGCCAGGGCTGGCGGCCGTGAGCAGGAGCAGGAGGGCCTAGAGGAGCTCTCCCACATTGAAGGTCAGGAAGGTGGCGGTAAGGAGATACCCCTCGGAGATACCCCTCGTTCAAGGTAAGAAACAGCAGCTGTGCTTTGCTGGAGCAGCCGTGAAGATACCCCACGCTCAAGGTAAGAGAAACCCAAGTAAGATGGTAGGTGTTGCAAGAGGGCATCAGAGGCAGACACACTGAAACCATACTCACAGAAAACTAGTCAATCTAATCACACTATGACCACAGCCTTGTCTAACTCAATGAAACCAAGCCATGCCTGCAGGGAAACCCAAGACGGGCGGGTCATGGTGGAGAGGGCTGACAGAACGTGGTCCACTGGAGAAGGAAATGGCAAGCCACTTCAGTATTCTTGCCTTGAGAACCCCATGAACAGCATGAAGAGGCAACATGATAGGGTACTGAAAGAGGAACTCCCCAGGTCAGTAGGTGCCCAATATGCTACTGGAGATCAGTGGAGAAATAACTCCAGAAAGAATGAAGGGATGGAGCCAAAGTAAAAACAATACCCAGTTGTGCATGTGACTGGTGATAGAAGCAAGATCCGATGCTGTAAAGAGCAATATTGCATAGGAACCTGGAATGTCAGGTTCATGAATCCAGGCAAATTGGAAGTGGTCAAACAAGAGATGGCAAGGGTGAACATCGACATTCTAGGAATCAGCGAACTAAAATGGACTGGAATGGGTGAATTTAACTCAGATGACCATTATATCTACTACTGTGGGCAGGAATCCCTCAGAAGAAATGGAGGAGCCATCATGGTCAACTAAAGAGTCCGAAATGCAGTACTTGGATGCAGTCTCAAAAACGACAGAATGATCTCTGTTCGTTTCCAAGGCAAACCATTCAATATCAGTTATCCAAGTCTATGCCCCAACCAGTAACGCTGAAGAAGCTGAAGTTGAACGGTTTTATGAACACGTACAAGACCTTTTTAGAACTAACACCCAAAAAAGATGTCCTTTTCATTATAGGGGACTGGAATGCTAAAGTAGGAAGTCAAGAAACACTTGGAGTAACAGGCAAATTTGGCCTTGGAATGTGGAATGAAGCAGAGCAAAGACTAATAGAGTTTTGCTAAGAAAATGCACTGGTCATAGCAAACACCCTCTTCCAACAACACAAGAGAAGACTCTACACATGGACATCACCAGATGGTCAACACCGAAATCAGATTGATTTTATTCTTTGCAGCCAAAGATGGAGGAGCTCTATACAATCAACAAAAACAAGACCAGGAGCTGACTGTGGCTCAGATCATGAACTCCTT